>BHEV01106206.1:0-31341 GCA_004319985.1 Emydocephalus ijimae | reverse complement strand
TTTTTCTTTTAGAAAAGATTTTTCAAGTTGTTATGCCTGGATTGTGTATTGTGTTTTCTGTAAAATTAATAAAATTTGTTATAATAAAAACAAAAAAAGAAGAAAAATCTAGATATCTACAACCAGAGTAGATTTGCTTTCAGGTGTATGTGCATGATTGATAGAATCTTGATAAATGCATCAAGGTGGTAAATATGTCTAGTAATTTGTACTAGAATACAAATACATTATGCCTTGGCTTCAAAGGCCAATTATGCCCTGATCAAACAAAAAATTTAAGTGCAGCTATAAAAGTGAGATTTAAAAACAATCACATTGTTTCAGGGACCAAATCAAATAATTTATATTAGTTCACTAGCAAACATCCATGGAAACTCATCATCTCCAAGTGAAATTCAGGAATATTTTGAGAGGGCAGATTCAATTTGAAACTGGAAGCCTTGTGGCTATAGATTCTATTTCATTGTTCACAAAATGTTAAATATTGCATGTTCGTTCTTCAGACTTCTAATAGAGTAGCTCTTCTTGACGGCACAATTTCTTTGTTATTTTTTCCTCCTTTCACAGCTGCTCTGGCAGAAATTTCAGAGATGGTGGCCCAGCTCCATAGCAGTATGCTAAAAATGGAAAACTTCCAAAAACTACATGAACTGAAAAAGGACTTGTTGGCTATGGACAATCTGGTGACTCCAGGAAGGGTAGTTATCCCCATGGTATTTGAAATAAATATTTGGCTGAAGCAAAGAGCAGTTGTAGGATCCTAGTCAGAATGAAATTGCATCTTGTATTGCTGTGGGCTGTGGGTATGTTTTCTCTAGAACCTACCGAATTAAATTTTTAACCATGTTAGATTTGAGAAAATCCATCGGTTGAACCTGTGCTTAAGGTCAGCATGTCCAGAACAGATGACATATCATTTTCTCATTAATATTTCTGTTGGTTAGTAGTAACTCTCTTCTCTAGATTAACTTCACATTATCTGCCTACTTTCCATTCACTTTTCTATCCAAAACTGATACAGGATATTTTTTCAGTTACCTTGATACCTGACAAAAAGAAGTAGCTTTTTCTTTTCATCTATTCTTTGGTGGTCCATACCCCAGGTGACTGCCCCTACCAAAAGACTAGACTCCTGAGAGAGACCACCCCCACCTCAGCCAGTGGACAAGGGAAATCAAATCATATAGTACAATTACAGCAGATAGGAAGAATAAAGCCCAAAGATACTTTCCACCAACAGTATCAAAAGTCACTGAGATCTCCATTAACATTAACCTGGATGGATTTTTTTTCTGATTAGCTCCTGGAAACAATCCAGGCCACTTAAATCTGTACAGCTAAATCCAAAAGAAGAAAATCTGTTTATATAGCCTCATAAAAATGTTCTCAATTGCATTTTATACTCTAAAAAAGGACTAAAATGAGTGGTCTTTTCCAACTCTTTCCCTTTGGTTGTATTGCCCGACAACTCTTATTTATTCTTTGCCAGCATTGATGGCAAAACTAGCTACAGTTGTCATCATAGTAGTAGTAGTACTGTAGTATACTAGTAGTAATAGTTAAACTATTATATTTGAATATATACTGGTCTACTGGCATAGAAGTGGTAGAGTAGTAGTAACTCAGTCTTATTTCTATTTATTGCTTTCTACTGTATTGTTTTAATTTCATACTGTTCTTTCTTCTACTGTAGAGTTTCCTTTCATCCCCAATGCCTGAGTGAAGTGTTGGCAATCCCATTTATTGCTTTCATTCCCTGATATTTTTCATTATTCTTTTAATGTCCTATTATGGCTGTGTGGAGTCAATTAAATCAAATCTAATACTCTTGTCTACCGCATGCCAGTGACTGTGATTTATTTATTCATTACACTTAAAGCTCACTCTAGGAGCAGCTTTCAAATGGCTATCTGGTAGGACAGCCCTTCTGTATCTTCATAGGTTTTCAGTCTGTGATAGTTTTGAAATGTCCTGTCTAGAGAGGAAAAAGTAGACAGACAGAAGGAACTCAATTAATCTCTCTCTCTCTCTCTCTCTCTTTCTTTTTTTTTGAATGTGCAAATTATACATACATTGGGTACTTTTCACTTATGTATCTCTCCTACATATCATCATATTATTAAGTCAATGGTACAGCATTAGTGAATGGATCTGGGAAATATATTTATATATATATATTCATTTCCCTACCCATTAGAGCGGGGAGGCAAGGAATGACATGGGTCCCATTCCCTGAGGAGGTACATATAGTGGAACCCAGAAAAAATGCCTTCTCTGTGGTGGCTCCCTCCCTCTGGAATATCATCCCTCCAGAAACTAGATTGGTTCCCACTGACCCTCTCTCGGAAGGCCCTGAAGATGTGGTTTCCACAGCGGGCCTGGGGAACCCATAGTGGGATGGATCCCATTAAAAAACTGATATGAGCATATGTTGTCACTGAGGGTGGATGGTTATTATTTTGTTATATTTTATTATTATTATTTTTATTTTTATTCCTTCTATATTGTGTTTTTATTTTCTGTAAGCCACCTAGAGTCGCTGTGAGTGACTAGGCAGCTATATAAATTTTCCAAAATCAGTCAATCAATCTATTTCCAAAAATATGCTTTGGAACACAGGGGGGAGGAGGCACAAACAAACGGGGAAAAAAACCCTCTCTAAAATGCTTTAGAGCATGGATCACACAGGACAGCTGAAGGGTTTTGGGAAAAGGCATAAGTGCAGTACTCTGTATCTTCCACAGCACTTTTTGGAGAACTCAATTTCAAATGCTGCCAGCCTTAATTATTGCTGCCATGCCAACATTCAGCCTGAGGTTTGATGTTTTCTATTTGTGTCTATTCCTCCACAGGAATTTATTAGGTTGGGTAGTCTCAGCAAACTGTCTGGAAAAGGCTTACAGCAGCGGATGTTCTTCTTGGTAAGTGACAGGAACTGCCTTAGAATGAGTGCAATTAAATACAATTGTGCGACAAATGCCAAGGGAAAAGGAAGGGGGAGGAAATTCACAGAAGCAGTAAGATGCAAACTGTGGAATAATTTAAGATGAGACCTGCAGGTTTCTGTTCTCCAGGGTGAAAGGAAGCTTGGACAAATGTAAAATAAACGAGCAATAGATGGCATAAATACAGAGTGATTCCTAAGAAATCAAAATCTACATTCACACTTTGTGCATTTTTTTCCGATCTTCCTGTGAATTATGAAATATATGCAGGCCAATACATAGATTTCAGAAAATGCTGCATCAAGGATTAATCGAATACAGAAACTGTCAGCCGTCCCAACTTGATCAATCAGAAAGAAGGACTCTCACAGCCACAGCAGTAAAAGTATACTTTACTGATGCCCAATGGTTACAGAGTACTAACGCCAAATGTAGCTTTTCGAGCCCAAACAAAGCAATGGACTTTTCCCCTGGGATTCTTTCCCCTCCCCTCTTATCATTGAGTAACCAATCACTTTCAGACAGTAAATTTATTTGGTATCGGTTCCTAGCTCCCTGGGCTTGAAAGCGTTGCATTCCATTGGGTGACCTTGGAACAGGCCTCAGTTTCCATGGAAAGGGTGCCCAGGGTTTCACTTTCTTTTTCTCATTTCTTCCTTCCTTCCCCCATTCTCCCACCCCACTGGTCTCCTCTCTCCCCCCCTTTACTTAGGACAGCCTGGCATCTAGCTAAGCAAGGCCTATGTTGTGAGATGGCAGGCCTGACAGAATTGTTGACTTGGACTTGAAAGTGTAGGATGTGATAAAGTTTGTTTTGGCAATTTAGGCTCTACCATGACTTCTGATCAGAGGTCAGCTAGTTGGAATATAACATGAAAGTATTTGTTCTACATAGAGAAGAAATCTAAACACAGTGTAGAAAGTAGGAGGATGAGTCAAACTAGGCTCTGTCTGAATTTGGCCACTAAATCCTGACTTTATTAAAAGCTTACAATATGAGGTAGTTCTTTGTCATTCAACTTAAATCTCCCATGCAAAAGAAGGATCTGCATATTTTATCTCAAGGAAACATAGCTAGCTTCTAAAATACCAGCATATATTATACTTTTTTGAAGAAAAGCTCCTACATCTCTAGTGAACAGTGGTGAAGTGTTTGTATGGGCTTTAAATAGTTTTGAAGAAAATAAGAAACTATTGTATTATTGTAGGTACTGGATGAAAAAATTCTCAAAATAGTGATTGGATGGTTTTCTCCCAGGTTCTTAAGGGCGAGTTTAGTTGATTGATCCTCTGGGTTAAAGTAGATATACTGGGATATCAGTCTCAAATTCATGCATGTTATTCTGCAAAAAACATAACTTGTTTATTAGATCTAAATGACAACAGAGCTGTAAATGCCAATAATGCCATGTTCATTAAATCATATATAGAATATTAGAAGTATTTAGAGTTCTCTGTTCTCTCTGTTCTGACTAAATTCATGCCTGGTACGTTTTCAGTTCAATGATGTCTTGCTGTACACAAGTCGGGGCCTAACAGCATCAAATCAGTTCAAAGTTCATGGGCGGCTTCCACTGTACGGCATGATGGTAAGTAAATGCTGAGTTGAGGCTGGTTTGGTTACTATTGAATCCCTTAAAATGTAAAAGGCCGTGGATCATATCCACTGTTTAGAAACATAAGCCTTCTCAATTACTGTACTCTGAATAGAATAGTTATTCTATAATTAGAAATTTGAAGGAATAAATGCAGCTGGGAGGAAACTGAAAATTTGAAAACTTTTAATAGATTTAACTTCAATCATAGCCATCTTTTCAGATTGCGGGAATTGATGGGGGGGGGGCATCTTGCTCCATAGCGCAGCTTTGGTTAATCTTTACAGATCTGAAGATCCATTAGGTTCTAAATCAGTCCTTTGGAGGCTTGCATAGGAGAGTTCATGTGAATATTTGCTTGTGAATATTTACACCTGAACATCACCTCCTACCAATATAAATTTATTCAGAAGTTAACACACAAGCGATGCACAGGATTTGTGCACAGATGGAGATGTGGAGGGAAATGAAATTCCAATTTGTCACAGTGATTTGTGACCCCTTTGCTGACAGAAGACAAGCCAGAAAATTCATGTCTCTCTTCCAAGAGAGGGGAGGAAACTCATTGTGACCTCACTTCAAATCCCCGGAGATTTTTGAGCTCTCTTGTTGAAGGGGATAATCAGCAAGGCTGGTCCCTTCCACACAATGGAGAAGAGCAGGAAAAGGATAGAGATCATTGCCCTGTTGCTTCTACGGGCAGCAACAATGTGAAGCCACATTTTCTTTGCTAGAAAGAATGAACTTGATAGGATGCTGCATACCTAAGAATGGCAGCAGGCATAGATGACCCACCGTTTCTACTATGCCACCTGCCAAGCTCCAGCATTTTTGAGAAATACACCCCTGGAAAATATTCAGAACATTTGCCCTTAATTTGACATCTGCCATAGAAAATAAAACAGCTGCCTATATTTCAACCCTGAGGTTGGCCTGTCCTATGCTAAGGAGGTGGTGTATATGATTCTGATGCCCCATATTCTCTCTTTGATTGATTTATTTTTTTGTGGTGGCTTTTAATGCATGTGGACATGCTTCAGATCTAACTAGAGTATTGTCTGCAGCTACGTGTTTTCCCACCCCTAAATAGTTTTGCATTTTATTTCATCCACTAACTCTGCATATTACCAGGAATTGCTAGTAACCTTGGAGCAGCAGGCTTTAAATAGCTATGATTGCAGAATCCTTTGTGCTCTGTGAGCTTAGTTATTTACTTCCCCAACGAGGTAGCCTCATCAGTGCTAGTGATTGTGGGGTAGGCTCCCTGTTTCTATACAGTAGTTTGCCCTGCCCAGTGTTGGGGATGTCTTTCTCCTTGGTAGTTCCACGATGAGGGTATTGTTTTCTGCGTGATTGTTTGTCTGGGCCCTACATATCTGGATTTCAGCTGCTTAAAGGGATGTGTTTTGCCTTTTTTGCTTCCTTCTTTTTAATTGTCTCTTTTAAATGGTGTATTAAGCATGGTATATCTCTATGAGTCTATGGATGGCTGATTTGTCTGAAAGTCAAGCCTCCGGTCTAGGATGCTCACAGTTTCCCAGTTGAAACTGTGGTTGGGTCTCTTCATGAGTTACGAACGTAAGGCATTTTCGTTCACTCTTCTGATTGCAGCTCAGGGTTCATAGATATGTTCTGCTAGCTTTTTGTTTGTCAGTACCAAATTATTTCTTTTCAGAATTTCCATATTGGTAAAAAGAAAGCCATTGTTTAATTCCTAGTGAAAAACAATCAGACTTGTGGTAGCTTGATATTTTTTTTTAAACAAATTTTATTAGTTTTACAAAACAATACACAAACAAACAAAGCATAAAAAATCTTTTCTGAAAAAAACAATAAAACATACAAAATAATTCCAAATTATAATATATATATTTACGTTATCTGTTCAGCTTCGTATCTTATCCCAACTTCTTCTTTTCATTCTATTATCCAAATTATATTTCTTGCTAATTAAAATTTTATTGCTTTCCAATAACAATACAGAGACAAACAAAACATAAAACATATTTTCTTAAAGTTGCTTGATCCCGGGTTAAAACTCTTCGCACAGACACAAATTCAAAAATCATATTCACTTTATATATCATTCCATATCTTATTACCATTTTCAATTTTCTATATAGCTTCTTCCCTCTTTTATCTTTCTTAGTTTTATTTTATTTATCTCATCTCAGTTCAATTCATAATACTTATCATTCTTTGTCTGTTCTATTTCCAGCTATCCATTCATCTTTTCTCTTTAAACAAACTTCTCCTGTACACTGATTGGAGTATGATGCCTTTAACTCTTTCCCCTAGCTTAATAATACTTAATATAACACTTAACTTATATTGGGATTCTGTTTAGTACATTCTAAAATTACACATAAGAAAGGAGAAAATATAACAATAACAAAAAAAAGCATATGTAACCACAATCAATGCCATTAAGAAACTAATCATACATATTAATATTCATTTATATCTTAAGCATTTTGTTCTAAATATACGTATAAAAACTGAATCTTATGTACNTTCTTCTTCTTTGTCCCAGTCGTCCTGCTGCGCAGTCAATTTTTCATAAGTGCATACCGCCATTTCTAGAAATTGAAAAAGAGTTCCCAAAGTATCTTTCCCATCTTGTTCTTCTTTTTTATATTTTTGGTATTCAATTTTTAGTTCATCCACAAGCGATGCCATCATAAGGAGAGAAAAAATTTCCAAAACAATCACCCGAATGTTTTTAATCAAGAATAATTCCCCAAAATTCCAAAGCCACCAAAGAATCCAAATAGACGATTTCTTTTAATATTTTTTTCTTTCTTCCATTTCTCTTTTTGGGGTTGCTGTTTTGTCAAAGAATTCCAATTAAAATGTATCTTTTAGAAGCCATATTAATATTTAAAGCTCTTTAAAATTCTAGGCAATCTCCTCCTTTTTCAAATTCTGATCCAATTTTTTTTCCTCTCCCTTCCCACTTACTGCGACAATTTCCTTTAAATGTTCAGAAATCCATATCTCCAATGCGAGTTTTCCGATTTCTCTTAAGGTTCTCTCGCTATCATGTTCGGAAGGAGAGTGAAAAGAAAAAAAAAGCTTTTCCTTTAATTCACATTCGCCGCTTGAGACATTCTGGAAACGATGTTTCTTTAGCAAGTTTCAAAGTCCAGTATACTTTCACTGTTGCTTGTCCCGGTCAGCAAAGATCACTTTCACTTCTTCACAGCTCCTCCTGCACTTTCTTTTTTCCGGCTGAGCTCTTCTATGTGGCGGCCATTGCTGACCGCCGCTCAGCTGCTTGGTGGCCTGCTACTGTATAGAATTCTTTATTGGCCAAGGGAGATTAGACACACAAGGAATTTGTCTTGGTGCAAATACTCTCAGTATCCTTTCTCTACATAAAAGAAAGGATACATTTGTCAAGAGTCAAGAATCATGAGGTACAACACTTAATGATAGTCATAGGGTACAATAAGCTATCAAATCATACAATCAAACAGTCAGTATAATTTCCATATTGGTAAAAAGAAAGTCATTGTTGCATTCTTAGTGAAAAACAATCAGACTTGTGGTAGCTTGATTTTTTTTAAATTTTAAATTAAATTAAATTTAATTTAAATTACTGTAATTTAATGTGTTTGGAAAGTTTCTTTTCCATTTGTATAAAGATACCTATATTTTTATTTTCTCAGATAGAAGAGAGTGAAGAAGAATGGGGGGTTCCTCACTGCTTTACACTTAGAAGTCAACACCAATCCATTGTTGTTGCTGCGAGGTAATTGGCTTGAACCATATGCTTCTATAATGTCTGTGTAGAGATTGGAGACAGTGGTGCCTGTCCTACAGAATACATGCTTTGGATTGTTGTGGGTAGCTAGTCATGATGGTCATACTGAATTCATTTGAATACCCTTTTGCAGTAAACAAGCAGTAGCTAATATAAAGTAAGCTTGCAGAGCAGGAAACGATAGTATGCTTTCTATAACTTTATCTGGACTTTTTACAAAGATGTTTATCCCTTTACCCCCTGCCCCGCCTGCCCAAAAATAGTATGAAAGCAGGATTTGGCTTAATTTTGCCCAACTTCTGAAGCTCTGGGAAAAAAAGCAAGAACTACCCTTTTACAATTCACAGGAGGCTGTGAAGCAATGGTGGGATTCAAATAATTTAACAACTGGTTCTCTGCCCTAATGATTTCTTTCTTTGTGAATAACCAGTTCACAAAACTGCTCAGAAACTTAACAACCAGTTCTCCTGTCGTGGAGCGAACTGGCTGAATCCCATCACTGCTGTGAAGATCTCTTCCCCAAAGTATTGGGCTAGGATGGGGATAGAGCAGGGAGGCTGTGTGGCCCGGCATCATAAGGAAAGGGTACTTCTGTTTTTATCTTTGCTTTTATGTATTGTGTGAGCTGCCTAGAATCGTTATATGTCAAGAAACAATAATCCTCTGTTGTTTTCCGAGTAATCGCATTGAAATGAACAAGTGGACTGAGGACATCCAGATGGCCATCGACTTGGCAGAGAACTGTAATGATCCTGCTTCTGAATTCCATGGAAATAGCCCTTCTGACACAAGTAAGTCCAGAACCATGAAAGGTGCGGTCAATTCTAGAGTTCCAAAGTATCATTATACATGCAGTACATTTTGCAGGTACCCTGCTTTAAAAACAAGGAACATCAGTATGGTCTTTTCTTATCTAATCAGTTCAGATAAATCACGAGTGTCAAACTCAATCAATGACGATTTTTGCCTTTGCGTAGTTGGGGTGGGCGTGGCCTGTATGTGATGCATGCAGCCCATGGGCCGCCAGTTTGACAGGCCTGAGATAGATTAAATGGCAATTGGTTTGTGGGTATCAAATCCTATTTTTTTATTCCCTTTTAAGAATTTGAGAAATGTATTTAATAGCAGTAAATGGAATAGTATGCAAAGTGCTAAATGAAATAATACTGAAATTAAAGAATGCCTTCTGTGTCCCAAAACAATAATTTATGTTTCACTGAAGTGTGTACGAAGTCATTCTATTTACAGCAGAGAATTATTAAGGGCCTCAATTATAAATCAGTGTTTCTGAACCTTGGCAAATTTAAGACTTCAGCCCCCAAAATTCCCCAGCCAACATGGTCCATGCAGACTGGGGAATTCTGGGAGTTGAAGTCCACACATCTTAAACTTGCTACAATTGAAAAACACTGTTATAAATAATAATAATGTTCCTGTGCACAATCCCGTATTGGATTATCAATTATTCAGTTGGCAATTAATTTCTTATTGGATGCTTTCCTCAGGGAAAAATATATTTCTCTCCGTTTTCATGTTTTCCCTATACAACCAACTCAAAACAGGCAAGCCATTAATATGACTTCTTTACCATTTTGGAGATTTCCCTGTATCAGAGACAATCTTTTGCTTATGATTTCATGCTCTGTATACAAGGGGGGAAAAAAGAGGCTTTTTCCCTGCATTTCATAGAGTCCCCTGAGGAGCCCATTGTAGACCAGGAATCGGAAGACGATCTCAATGCATCCCGCACCTCGCTTGAACGTCAAGCTCCTCACCGTGGCAACACTACGGTGCACGTCTGCTGGCACAGAAATACCAGTGTCTCCATGGTCGACTTTAGTATTGCGGTGGAGGTATCTGGCTCAAAATGGCTTGGACTGTAGCTCGAAAGAGCCATCTTCCTCAGGCGCCATTTCCTTTCCAGTTGTTGCCCTCTTGGTTAATTGGAAACTATTGAGTCCATTCAAAAGATATGATGATTTTACAGGCAATTTATGAATAATTTGAATTTCCACATGACACCTTTCATGCTTCTAAATTAATTTCCACCTATTGATATCAAGAGGGTTGCCTCTGAGTATTTTTTTTTTTAAATCCTCAGAGTATTTGGAAAGGGCAATAAGTCTGTCTATCCGCTGCAGTCTGAAGTGTGCATTTCTATGCAACTTGTTTTATTTTCTGCTGTCTTATTATTCTCTGGAGCCTTACAATATTCTCCTCTCAGCCTCATCTGCCTCTCTCATTGTTTTCTTTATCAGAGAAAATCTCTCTATGTATTTTTAAAGATGCATTCTGACTATAGCTAAACCAATTTGACACAGATTGATGAGATACAGAATCCAGATTCTCATCTCAGATCAGTGAAATTTGCATGGAAAGTATTGCATTTTCATATCAACTCCTGTGATCTCTTATGTGGAACTTCAGTGTTTGATTTTATCAAAGGTAAAGGGGATATTTGTAGAGATCATAATCATTGTTCTACTTTCAGTTCTTCTTCATAAAGTAAGACTCAGTTCAACTCTGTTGAAAAGTAGAAGGAAACAATTCTTCTGAAGCACATACATTTTCTATAAAATTGAGTTTAAGTGGGAAAAAAAAACATAGAATTTCATTTAAATTAGAAATTGGTTTAGCTTCTTTAAGGTACCTGCAGACACCCATTTCCAAAGGAATGCCCCTAGGTTGTTTTGGCTATGGGGAACACATTGAATATACATGCCTTAGTTTTATAGAATAAAAGGATCTATAGCTTTAAAAATAAAAATTTTAAAGAACTAAGTGTTTCCCTAGTTGTAAATACATTTTATTCTTACTTCTGGGAGTGTGTGTTGCATGTTCTATCAGAATCATCCTAGTTCTTCACCTCTGGAGATCAAATGTCACAGCCAGATCATCCTCACATACTTGGAGTTTATCACATCAAACAACCTAGAAGCAGATCCATGTACACTCACACGTCTGTCTTCAGTTCCATAGCTTTTCCCATGACCAGCAAGTTACAGTCATACTTTCCTAATTCTGTGTTTAATGTCACATCAGCATTATAGTTTATGCTTTCTCTCTGTGTCTTTCCTTCTTTCCCTCCTTCTTTCTCTTTTTCTTGTGGTAGAAGACCCTCTCACTGTCAGTGACTGTCCTTCCCCACCTGTTGGACTGATCAGTGATCAGCGGCCTGTTTCCATTTCATATGTCTGCTGGTACCGAATGCAAAGCCTGTCCTTTTATGATACCCTTCAGAAAATGAGGTAACCAAAATCAAAAAGTAGAGAATTAGGACTACATGTGTGTTATTGTAGCTCAGTACACACATACCCTGTCTGGTTTTTTTTTTTTGGAAACTGGAATGGGTCAAAATGAAAGCTTTCAAAAGACAGTAAAATGCTTGTGAGCCCTGTTGACAATTTGGAAGGCAACAGTGTTTCCTTTTAACTGTTTTGATAAGAGCGTAGGCTCATTATGCTGCTAAAACCTCAAGCAGAACAAAAAATGATCATGAAACTTCCACAAAGAGAGCAAAAATTCAGCAAAACTGATTATTTTTAAGCTAAAGTGTGGGTTTATCTCCTCTTTGTCGTAATCATTGGATGTGTTTGATATTTGGCATCTAGCTTCTTTCAAATATATGATAGGAAAACATTTTATCCAAAGCACCTTAATTTAACTATTTCACACACACAAAAAGTTTTCAAAAATTTAATTCCAAGCAAAATCTCTCATTTATGCAAGTTTACAATTCACCTACATTTTACCTATTAAAATCAGTGGGGCTTAAGTTATTGTGATTAAGCTACCTTTCTAAATATGATTTAAGAGCAATACATTCATTTTCTGGATCCTTTTAAAAAGTGGTGTTGGGCAAAATATTATTTATAAAAATCCCCACCAGCACAAAGAATTGTAATTTAGAATCAAAGTAAAATTGTCTTCTTGCCGCACACCCTTAAAATAAAAACATCAAATCTGCTTCAGCAAGTAGCTGGATTTAGCTAGTCTTGGCTGATCTCAGGAACAAAGCGGCCCTGGTAACTAGCAAACTAGCCCAAGTTTGCCAGGAATTTCAGGCCTAGAACATAAGCTGGGAAGTCAAGAGAAAAAAGGCAAGGGCAAAACACTTATGTAACTTTGTCAAGAAAATTGCATGTCTGCCAAATACCACCTCAGTTTGAGTGGGGCTTCTAATAAGGTAACAGCAGATAATTTATTTCTTGCTAGAATCAACTTACAAGCCGACCTCACTGACTGAAACAGTTCAGAAACTTGAAGTGCAATCTATTACCATTTTCAACAGACAAAAATAAACCGTTCCAATTTAAGCTGGGAGGGGAAAATGCCATTCTACATGAACCTTGCCTGCTTTCCATCATCTTGTTTCACCATCTCCGTGCATTTTATTTCGTTTGTTGTACTATTTCCCTCCTTCTTTCAGAACCAACTTTCTGGAAACCTCTTGCGGAAATTCAAAAATAGCAATGGGTGGCAGAAGCTTTGGGTAGTGTTCACCAACTTCTGCATGTTTTTCTACAAATCTCACCAGGTAATTTAATTCTTCTGAAAGCAGAAAATAATCTTTATGTTAAGTTGTTCGCATTAGAGGATTGAAATGCAGCTTGATTAGCCTCAGGAGAGCTAGTATAGATAGTCCTTGACTTACAACAGCAATTGGGATAAGAATTTCCATTGCTAAGTAATGTAGTTGTAAAGCACGACTGGATCACTGAACAATGGCAATCCGTGTAGTCCTGGTTATTACACTCATTAGATGAGTCAAATTCTTGCCAGCTTCCCACATCCAATAATCTTGGGAAAGTGGGCAGAAAATTGTAAGTCACTCATGGGCAGGTGAGTGGCTGTTGCCAGGTGAGGGAAGGAACAAGGGTGTATTCAGAAGGGTCGGAGAGAGAGTGTGTGACAGTGCAAGGGATTGTGCAAGAGGTGGCACATGGGTTGTGAAGAGCGAGAAGGGCTGTGTGAATCGAAAAAGATGATAGGGGATGTGAGAAGACGAGCGAGAAGTATGGTGTGGGTCAGGGAGAGTGGAAGGAGCGTGTTGGAGTATTTTTTGAGTCAGGCAGAGGGAGGGGATGCACAAGGGGCTTTGTATGGCTCGGGGAGGATATGGGAGGGTCCATGGGAGCTGTTGTGTAGGGCAGGAAGAATAAGGGACTATGTAAGAAGGTGCACAAGAGGTGTAACGAGAATCAGACGGAGTGCAAGGGGTGTGTAAGAGGTGCCACCCAAATCAGAGACCGTGCGTGGGGGCAGTGTGGGTTGGGGATGATATGCAGAATACACGAGTGGCTGACGCAGTGTAATTGCAGAGGATTTGTGGGGGGGGAGTACCAGTGGGAAGACTCAAGTGACTGGCGACCTTCCTGCTGGCTTCTCCATAGACGTTCTTAGGAAGCCAGCAGGGAAGGTTGCAAAATGACAAGGGCATAATTGCGCTGCGATTGGCAACCGGTCATAAGTGCAAGTGGGGTTTACAAACACTCAGATTGTGATCACATGACCATGGGGTTGTTAGGACTGCTGGAACGCCCAAGGACTGGCTGTAACCACCATTTGTTCAGTGCCACTGTAACTTTGTTGCTGATTTATTTACTACATTTTAATCCTGCTTTCATTATTGTTTATAAGTAACTCAAGGTGGCAAACATACCTAATAGTCCTTCTTTCCCAATGCGGTGGGGTGGGGTGGGTGGAAGAGAGTGACTGCCCCAAAGTCACTCATCCAACTTCCATGACTAAGGCCAGACTAGAACTCATAGCCTCCTGGTTTCTCCACCAAGCGTCTTACCTACTAGACCAGACTGGCTCTTAGCTGAATGAATGGTTGAATGGTTTGATCAGGTGGTTTCAATAGTCATAAGTCAAGGACAGCCTGTATTAAAAATTTCTGCAATGAAATTGTGCACTTTCATGAGTGCTGTTTGAAAGCCGCTATTCCATTAATGGTTCATACATTTCATTTCTCTGGGGAAGGGTAAACCCAAGGATATTTGAGATTAATTAATATGAAGCACTTTAAAGAAAATGGATTAGCTGCAGGGACAATTAATTATGGATAAACAATGGAGAGAAAAATCAGCATTGAATTCTACAGTTTATTCCAAAGGCACTTGGTGGATTTCTGAGAATTCTAAATGATTCAGGATTTCAGAGGTGTGATTAAGTGGAAGTGCATGATTAATAACTCTGCAGATAAAACTAATCTAATTTTTATCTGCATAAGTCTGCACCACTACAGAAATCTGCTGTCCAAACTTCTACGTAACTTGCACACATATTAATATATATATATATATTTTCAGGTACATTCCTGCCTGCCCCCAAAAGAGAAGGTTATTCTTGGTGGGGTATTTTGCTACTAGAAAAGGTTAAGTTTATAGGAAGAAAGTAGCAGTTGAAATGTGATGTCCAGATTTACATTGGCACAAATATGGCTGTGTGTAGAAAACAGAGGAACTGAACAGATTGGAAGCAGATGGAGCACAGAAAATCATTGAGGGAACGAAATAAACAATGCAGCCTTGTTCTTTCTGCTTCTTGCCTTCTTGTTCCATCCAGTGGTTTCTTTATGGACTCTGTGCATCACACATAAGAGTGTAAGCTACAAAACCCCCTCATGTTAGACATTTTAGTCCTCTTTCATCTATTGCACTGTCCGATGGCAATGTAAGTCTTTGCTAGCATCGTTATCTTGAAGATCAGGGCAATCACCTGAACTGTGGGCTTTTTCTTGAGAAAATCCTTATTCAGCTACCTTCAAATATACTTTTGATGTCAGCTAAGGAGGAGGAGGTTCAAGAAGAAGATGGCACTCTCCCGATTTCTCATTGCCATGGTTTTGATGTGCTTCCTGTCTTACGGTCTTTAAGATACTATGCCACAAGGGTTTAAAATAATGTAGTTACTTCCCTTGGACAGTGATTTCTTGTGGAAACTATATGTGCAGTGGGCTTTTCTGAGTAGTCCAAATTTCATGAAGCAAGCCCACCAAAGCTAGTACAACTAGTCCAGAATCCCCATCCTTAAGCAACATGGTCATAAAGTTCAACATTGCATATCCGTGCCATTTAGCAATGGCAGTTCCTGCAGTCCTGTTTGTCATTAAAGGGAGGACATCGTGTGACTGAGACTTCCAACTTCCTTCTAGCTTCCTCATTGACTTTGCTTTTTGGGAAGCCAGTAGGGAACATCAGAAATTGCAGTGACATGACTATTTTCCTTTTAACTTGCACATCACATTATTTTTCATGTATAGAAGAGCTAACAGTTTTCTCTCAATCTCTTCCTCTTTGATCTCTCTTCTCTGCTGTCCTTTGCAGAGCAAAGAGATTGGATAGAAAGAGATTTCATGAAAATACTGCAAGCTGTTTGCAATAGTACATTTGTGGGTCCTAACTCCAGGCTGCCAGTACAGTTGCATTGTTTTTGATGTGTAGAACAGCAAACAGCTTATTCTCTTGCAATCCCTTCCTCTTCAATATCTCTGCTCTGCAAGTAGATGAGAGGGGAAAAAGAAAAGGTTAGAATACTACATATGACTGTAATGACCATGAACTGAGGGATACTGCAAAGGTAACAAATAGTCATCAATTGGTCATATAATTGTTTCTTCAGGACTTTGTAACTTTGAATGCAATCATGCACTATGGATGAAGGTCCAAGTCTACCAGGAACCATAGAATATTCTGACCACCCTTTCCATGTCAGAGTCCATATCACTCACAAATAACCACTTGAATGCCACAGAATGATGAGCAACCACTCCTTTCCCCTGGCACATCTGGTCAAAAATAAATATAGTAGACAACAGGAACATGAACACCTGTGTTTCCAGCCACATTATAGGGAGTGTAGCAATTGTCTTAGTAGTGATTCACATTTAGGTGCAATTTGTGTGGGGTCCCTTTCACAGAAACTCTTCTCAGTTCCAGTAAGATACAGAATATGGGGACGAAACTGCCTTCTGCACAGAGAATCCACTTTTTGTAAAGCATTAAAGACTCTGTTGTTTCCCTGGGCATTTGATTTAGGTGGTTAGGTAAACTCTGCTGTTGTTGATTTTTATGAGCAGAGCTTTTGTTTTATCATTGGGTGCTGATCAGAGTCAGAGTCACAGATGAGCAATCATATAAATCATGTAAATTGTTCACTCACTGGGCTCTGAGTGTAGTGGTGACGGTGCTGGCCAAGAAACCAGGAGACAGTGAGTTCTAGTCCCTCCTTGTGCATGAAAAAACACATGGGTAGCTTTGGTCCAGCCACTCATTCTTAACTCATCAAACAGGGTTGGTTTTCTGCAGAAAATAGGAAGGGGAATTGGCATGTGAGCTGTCTTGAGTTGTATATAAAAGATGTAGTAAAAAATTCTAAGGAAAGAGAATCTTGAGCAAATTCCAACCCATAAGCATGTGTACAGTGGCAAGATAAGAAGCCAATGTCTTTTGGGGGGGACCTTGCTGGGTTTTGTCTTTTGCCTTTGAAACATACTGGGATTTGATGGTAGGAAGATAGTTTTGAAGCTCTTTGCATGCAGTTTTGTCAATTTGTGAAGCGAGACCTTTGCTTTTGCCACAACCTCTATTGCCTTCTATTTTTAGGACAATCATCCCTTAGCTAGCCTTCCTCTGCTGGGCTATTCTCTTACCATTCCTTCTGAATCTGAGAACATTAATAAAGACTATGTCTTCAAGCTACACTTCAAATCCCATGTGTACTATTTTAGGGCGGAGAGTGAATATACATTTGAAAGGTATGTTTGTTTATTATGTTTTTACTAGATATGATGCTGTTAAATTGTATCATTAAAATGGATGAGTAATAAGTATTGTTATGATCCAGCCAATTTAAGTAAAGCAACATGAGCTCTATCAAGCAGCTAAAATGTCAGATTGTTTGTTTCCTACAAAATGTGTTGGGTGTAGATTTTTCCAGTCCAGAACCAAGAATCTCTCAAGATCATTAAATCACATTATATTTTGCTTATCTCCTGCATCATTCCAAAATCTTGTATCAGTCAACACAAGATGTCATAAGCATTTTTAAAAGCCCTAAAATCTGGCAATATCTTGTGAAAGAATATCAAAATTTAGTGAAACTGAAATTTGAGGTATCTAAAGTTTTGAAAGGGAGAGTAGCGATTGTAATTTTTTTTTAAAAATCACCAAATATTTTGATAGTTCTTTATGAGAAATGTGGTACTGGTCTTGTAAATTTGACACTTTCTACTGTGAAACCTAAATATTCTGTAGCAAAGTGCATTTAAATAAATGTGTCTTCCTCCATAATGTAGGTAAAGTTTAGTTTACAAATGGTGGTTGAATGCAGGATTTCTCAGATTCCAACAACTTTAGAATGTGTGGACTTAGCTGGCTGGGGAATTCTGGGAGTTGAAGCACATCTTAAACCTGCTGAGGTTGAAAAATCTCTTGCACGGAACCACTACTACTGTTTTCCCTCTGCCATCACACTGTTCACAGTGGAGGTTTTAAGCTCTTTCCATACAAAGTCCCATCAGAATTCCCATGCCTGGTTGATTGTCCCAGTGAATTGAACTTGAAATGGGTGGAACAAAGACTGGCATTCCAGTTCACTTTTTTTTTTACTGTATCCCCCGCGGTCCTCTTAATGTTTAGCAAAGCTATTCGGATGGAAAAGGCAACCTATGTCTTTAGGACAGCCTGTGGGAAGAGTTATTTCCATCGTTCTTCCCCAATTCCATCCCATTCTGGCCAAGCAGATCAGCTGTTGAAAAAACAGGCTGGAATAGAATTGGGGAAGGACATGTCCTGCACACAGAAGGAGAGCCATCTACTCATTCCCTTTTGCCATCCTACTGAGCTCTCCCAAACTCACCTAATATGTTTACCTGTGTGAAGCCATATCCACAACAGAAAAGCTTCTCACCTGTGCAGTGTAGCAAGTCCTGATGCTTGTCTTTCTTCTTGCTTAGGTGGATGGAGGTAATCCGAAGTGCCACAGGCCCAGCCTCACGTGTCCGTGTATTAAGTCATGAAGAATCCCATGTTTATTGATGGCTGAGCTCCAAATGGTTCATTCCAGCAACTGCTGCTTTTTTAGAGGATATTTGAATTAATTTCCCCCCTTTTAAGATTTAGAAAAACACATATCTATTAAAAATGTTTTGGATCAGCTTTTGAAATAATGCCTCAGCAGGTTTGTTTACTATTATCAGCCACATGAAGGTTTCATGTCTTGTATTTGTTCTTTGGTGTGGTTTTTTAGCTTGTGCCAGTATTAAAATATTGTCCCTTGGAGTGCCAAATGCCAAAAGATGTTTCTTTGTATGGAAAAATTTGCACCAGAAATATATAGACCAATTTTGTAGCAAGTTCATTTTTTTTGTATTTCCTTGAAAACAAGATGCCTCTTCTTTAGTATACAGACCCTCAAAATGAGTTTTGGACTGATTTTTGGTTTGGTTTCTTATCTTCTATTCACGTCACCACCTCAACATAAATCTTCAAGGTAAAGTTTTTATTTTTGATGTTTCTACACAGTTTGCTTGTAAGAATTAAAACTGGCAGCCAAATATGTAGTTTGTTCAATTCATCTCACTTCTTGAAGTTGGAAATATTTCCTTCCTATACTGTCAGATGGGTTTGCCTGCTTTTTTTCTAATGAAAATTCATATTGAGATAGAAAACCATGCCTGAAAAACAGTTTTTACATATTTTACCCCATGAAATACTCCTAACGATGTGTTAGGAAGTTTTAAGATGGTATAATATTTTGTGTAACAAAATGTCAATATCTGTGTTCTACAAGGATTGTGGCATTAATTTTTTGTCAGAAAATTGTTGTTTCAATAAGAACAGAGGCAGGTGCATTTTTTCAAAGGAAACATTTGTTTCTGTAATGTTTTGTCCCAATATATCCTGTGCTTCTGCACCTTTATAAGTGGTACTATAAATCAATTCATATTTTGTCTGTACAAATTGGGAAGCAATTAGAAATTAAATATGTTCATTTAATCAATGTCCAGCCCACTCAAGAGTCCAAAACAGCCTTTCTCAACCATATTTCCCCTGGAGGAAGCCTTGAAATAATTTTCAGGACTCAGAAAACCGTTGCATAAAAATTGTTCTATCTAAAGCTCACGGTACATTACTATGATTAGCAAGCTGGGTTGCAGCATGTAAAAATTCCCACCTTTGGGAGTGTTGGCATTGCATGGCACACAAGGTTAAAAAAATAGTATTTTTCAAAACATAATAATGACCTCTCATGGAACACAAGTTGAGAAAGGCTGTTCTAAAGATTGACTGAGAATATACATTTTCCAGCAGTTGAAATAGATTTCTTCTGTATTATTAGATGTAATATGAACCCCACATCATTTGTCACGCATTTGAAATGAAATGGTTACCACCATATGAATCAATCTCTTGCTTTAAGAGCAGGTTTGCCAAATATAGAGGCTCTGTTGTATAAACATGTTTTAAGATTTGCTTACTGAAAAGGGAATAAAATACCTCAACAGCTTTAAACACTGTATAGCTTTGAGGGTTTCCTTTGATGATGTTTGTTTCTTGCCATTTACAAAACAAATGTTATTTTGAATGTGCATAATTGATATCACATAATTTATGTGTGTGCAACTGATTTAGGCAACAAAGTTCATCAAAATGAGTGCATGAAAAGTTGTCCAGTCACACTTCCTTTGGTCTACATATCCCAACATGCATTTTGCAATCCAGGGTTGGTTCAAAAGTTTTTCTCTCCCATACCTCCCCACCCTCCCCCAGGTTGTGGCTTGATTTTTCCAGCTAAACCATGAGATTGAAGCAGAATCCTAGAAGGTTGTAAGACTCTTGTTGCTGTAAAAAAGAGCCACTCCTTTTTAATTGTTGTTTTGTTTTTAAGTGGTGGAAAGAAGATGAACCATGTCAACTAGGCTGCTGTTGACCTCATTTGGTCTCTTTGAAATCTCCTCAGCTTCTTTTGTTTGAGAAGTAAACAATTACAAATAGATTGGGAGAAGAAAGTAAAAACGAAACAGCTGGAACTATATTTGGAGACATTTTTGCATATAATTTTGAGGGTCATATAAAATCATCATGCAAATTTATGCCCATGTTCCTTATTTACTCCTGCAGCTTTCAGCTTATGCCTTTTCTGTTCAGCAAGGTTTGCAACGGTTTGGTCTTAGCAGCTGGATTTGCTTCCTGGGAAGTCACAGTATTGTAATGCTGAATGTGGCACAAGTGTTCAGCTTTTGCCACTGTCTGTTCCTCAGGGTATAAATATCATGAGCTCAAATCACTTATTCAGTGTTTTCTATTACCTATCAGAGACCTCTTGCAGGAACATTGCTTTATAACAGTATATTTTTGCTTTCAGCTGTTGCTATTTAGATTTACATACAAAATTTAATAATCACGCTGCCTTTTTTTTTTGAACGATGTTCCTAAATAAAACAGCAACAAAAGTGGATATAAAAGTTTTCCCATTTTATTCCAAAGCTACACCTTTCAGATTATGATATGGTTTATGTACTTCTATGTTTGGTTTCAAATAATTAAAACTAATTAAGTAATTAACTGAAACAAAGAGTTTATGCCAATTGCATTGACATTTCCATGATTAGATAGATGTAGATGATAGATAGATATGTGAGAGAGGGGGGGGAGAGATATTAGAATAACTAAAGGAACTAAACAACCCTTTACTGACACGGCTTATCCTCATCAGTTTGGCAAGATACCATCTGAAAATTTTACTGACTGACTGCAAAATTGATAAGCCCATATGTGGTGTGAGTTTAGTCATATATGCATGACACTTCTTACATTGAAACTGATTTCAAAAAGTATACACCTCTCTTGCAATTCTGTTTTAGTCTAACCATGACTAAGGGGGAAAAACACTCAAAATTCTTAGGCAATATTTCCACCTGTACACAAGCTAACAGTTTGATAAGAATATTTACATCCGTTTTTCCAAAACATTGCAGCCATAATAATATTTGGACTTGCAATAACACAATAGCTTATAATTCTGTTTTTCCCTTTGAGTGTCACTAAATTCTGAAGTGTACTTCCTTGTAAAGTATGTGATATAAATACGCTGCTCAATAACATATCAAAATGGTTGTATTTCTTTATTTCTGTGTCATGAAACATACAAGGTTTTGAAAATAGGTTGATATCTGACATAGGCAAATATACTGTATACAGGTTATAAACAGCAGAATTACAGAAGTAAACAGAGCCTGATCAAAGAATAGGTCTTCACTGCATATGTCACATGATGGCTAAAAATAGGACCTCCATAGATAGAGATAAAAGAGGCATTCCCAGATCCTTATGAAAAAAAATAAGCCAAATATTAGCCCACTATGTTGTGCAACTGTTGGCCAGAGTTAGACCTTTGCCATAATTCAGCAAGGAAATCATAATTTTATGCTTCTCTTAAAAAGCATCCAGTTCATACTTAGAATATTTTATCCAGCTACTGTGAATTACTCAAGTATGTAGATGTTTTGAATATGCAGACTCTACTAAAAGTTGTTAGATGACAGAAATATACAATTACTGCTCTCTTTCTGGTATCAATAATTTTAAATCTGAAGACCTTTAGATTTATGGCTCTTAACAATTAAACATCTCTAATTAAGAACATTTCTAGTTCACCATAATGTACAATTACTATGCTAACCTAAAAAAGCAAAAATAAAGTCTTGTGATATCTTAACCAATTTATTATGCCATGAATTGGATTAGAGATCAGTGAGATTGATTTACTACAGTGTTTAAATTGGAAAATTTCCAGGAAATATTCTGGGATACTTAGTGTAAATTTTCTGAAATATTACAAGTATTCTAGTGTACAGTGTTATATACTCTTTATGTTGTGTATATAATGGAAAGGAGGATTTTATATGCTAATTTAAGCTCTTTCAATGTTCTATGCATCATGTATGCACGTATCTTTGCTAGAATAGCTTCTACCTCCCACCCCATGTGAAATTACTTGTTTGGACATAATGGAAGAGCCATAAGCTACGTTACTAATTCATTTTATAAATTTGGAAATGAAAACTAAAGGAACATTGCTAGTCCACATTGCTGGACTAACCTTCTACTTTGTCAGGTGCACAAGTGTTACTAAGATTTTATATATGTCCATATACATTATGAGTGCCAAAGGGGGAAAAATCAGTAGATGGAAAAACCACAAAATTCTACATGTAACTGCAAATTTCAGTTGTTTGCATTCTACAGATATATTTCACAGCATTCCAAACCTACAATAAATAATTGCTGACTAGTAAAATTTTATTCATGTGATAAAATGGACTCCTGCCCATGAACATTTATCTAATAGTATTTCAGTTAGCCTTTAAAATGCCAAAAAAACTTGCTTTGCCATTTTATGTATTTACGACTTCAATTCAGTAGAAGATTGACAAGGATACAATGAAGTCTAGTTTTATGTTTGTGCTTCAGCTCACTGCCTATATATGAGGGTGGAAATTGATTTCAGTACTTTGTATCCCAATATAACTGTTATCTTTCAACTTCAAAATTAAATTCTTCCATCCATTGATGCATATATAAGCCAATATAAAATACACCCCCATTTGCACGAATGGCTGCAAAATTCCACTATTCAAAAGCAACTTCAATCGGTTCTAAACTATTACAAAAATATCAATACTGAAAATTATGTAACATACAAAATGCTTCATATAAGGGTGAAGAACTAATCAAAATATAGTGCAATGAACTCTGGGGTGGGGAGGGTGGCACCTAAATGATTGTGAGTAAACAGGAACAATTTCTCACAATTTCACAAGAAAAACCAGTGGTCTCAAAAGTTCATTTACAAGTGTGTGGCTATAATGGAAATATATATTCTAATTAATAGTTAAAAAGTGGCCCAACAGACCCAGATAGAAAACCTTTGCAGTTTGAAAGACTTGGCTTACTTTTAGATTGCTTAGCAATTTCATTATGAAAAATGGGAAATTTCTCCACTCTACACCAACATATTTTGGTGTCCTTTAGTAAAACGACAGAAATGTTACCTTATTTAACACGCAGGAAACTGCTATCGACCTCCAAAGAATAATCCTGAATACATATAACACTGCAATGCTGGGTTTGTTTAGGGCAGTTCTAAAACAATATTTAAAGGATCAATAAACAGTACTGTGAAGTTAAACAGTCAGAGTAAAAATGGACTTGAAACACCAAAGGGTGTTTTAGAGTTTAAATTTGATTACAATATAATGCAAAGACAATTTGCTTTCACCAAGTTGTTTCATGTATATCAAACAAGATGTCATCTTGAAAATCTGTGCATATTTACAATTTATATGGGATTAAGTCAATTAAACTGATATTTAAATAAACTGCACTGGCTCAAACAGCAAACTAGTAATCTTTTAACTGGTTTAAAATAAACAATATTGGAAAAACCATATCTGTGAAAGAACTTAGCTCTGACAAAATATTAATTTACTCATTTTAAAGAGCAAATCACTGGGGGTTTTTTTGGTTTCCATTTAACAAAATCTTTCAATCAATATTCTTGCAATCAAAAGTCTTAAAAGGTTACCAGATTTAGGACTGCAAACAAGCTTAGCTGAAAACTCGAGAGATCTCTCACCTACCTTATCCTAATTCAATGTGTAGCTTACATCATGCTACATTTCACAGACTGTAAACACTGGGGTGGAGACAAATACAAAATCCCTCCAATTAACATCACGCCCACTCTCATGGGATGGCAGCATGGCTGACTCAAAGACAAGGCAGTAAAATATTATTTCCACTCAATTTAGTAAAATGTTCAATCATTACATTGATAAGAGGAATATTACAAGTTCTAAACATGCAGTGAGTTTATTTCCATTGACACAATGTGCCCATCCTTTATTGCATTATTTTGCTTTTCTCAAAACCAATTAGAATGGAGATTTTCACCCAAGGCTTGGTCAGAGGGTTAAATCTTCTACAGCAAGTTGTCTTTTAGAGTTACTGTGTTTTGTTTTTTTTAAGATTACAATACAGATTTCATGTTGAAACCAAAACAGTATAATAATATTGAAAGCATTATTTTATTGTAGATCAACAAAGAGCAAGCCCCTTCTAAAATTATTGACTAATCACACCTTTTTAACTACATTTTTATTCCACTTTTCTCCAAATACCTCAAAATAAAAATTCAGATGGGATTTCGATCATGTATTTATTTTAACAATAGACAAGTGTTATACTGTAGTAGTTCTTACCTATCAAAGTGAATTGCAGTTTTCTATTTTAGATCTTAATGAAATTTCATATATCATCCTCTACCACACAATGAATTTCAGATACAAAACTAAAACGCAATTTTGATTTCAATGATTGTAACTAAAGTTGCTCACATTTTTAAAATTCTGTTTATAACCAGCATTTTGCAAAAATGCCATTATTTATCCAGGATAAATCTAGGAAGCATATAAAAAGTGCCTTTTTCAATTATATGTTAAGATTAATTCCAAAAGAAAATTATTAAAAACAAATTTAAACTTTGGATTGGCACAATTTTAAACAAGATATAAAACCATGAAGATAAGCAAAACTAGAGAACTCCAAAGAATATGATATCCTAAATTAAAACAATTTCGTACCATGATTAGAAACAAAAAAAAAATGTTACTGTGTAACAAAAAAAATCTGCATCTGAGGTATAAATCAGATTTTTATAGCACGGCTTTATTTCTGACCTATAAACAAATTTTCATAGAAACAAAGACAACAAGCCTATAATAAGTTGATATTTACCTCACTAATATCATCTACAGAAGCACTTGGCAATTTGTACAGAGGAATCCATATGAATGTCAAGCAGATTTCAGTAAAAAAGTGACTATATACAAATTTGTACACAGAGCCAACAATACAACCAATTCACAGATTTTTTTTTTTACTTAAAGCGGTTGCCTTCAACTCTTTCAAATCCCAAACCCATGTTAAATGTGAACATGAAACATTGGATTGAACTCCTGACTTCCATTTCTTTCTTAAAACAAAACCTTAAAACAAAGAAAATGGCGGCAGTGCCACTAGTGCACACATTTCAGATTGAAATGCCACCCACCTATGGATCCTTGAGCTGAAGGCCAATGACTTAACACAAGATACCTGAGATTTCACAATAGCTTTAGTTCCTAACTGAAATCCTAAATTTACATCTCAGAAATGTATAAAGATACCTCCTTTGAATATGTGCATTATTTAAAAAAAAAAACCTATACAGAGTTGAAAAACAGTGCTCTTGCTAAAACACCTTCTTCTGTTGATGCACTTTCAAAATGTCCATGTGATTGCCTGCCAATTGTGGAAGACCAACCTGAGAACAGGTGCCTGCAGGAGCCCCAGTGAAGTAGCCAAGGTGGTCATGGGGTCAGACTTCAGTGGGATGAGCTGCTCCCTCCAGCTACTGAGTACCTGGGAAGGGAAAAAGCAAGTTGTTAAAACAAAAGAAGTAAACAAAATGTTTCACACAGCAAATAAAAATAAATGTATCTCAGATGCACTCTTTCAGAAAAATATACTCCTGCACTTAAAAGCAGAGTTTTGAGTCAGAAGTTGAGAACCAGCTTTCCAAAGTTACTTTTCTTACAGAAAGTTTTTTTTTTTAGAAAACTACTGATTTTCTAAATATTCAGTACAAATGACCAAGACATGAATACACAGAATATAAAACAATTTCACTATCAAAGAACATTATGAGCTTAGCACATTTTTTTCTGATTTTATATTATCTGAAATGGAGATGGCCAAAACGTATTTGCTATTCTGGAAGGATCTATGACTTTCAGCAGAGATGCTTGGTTAATTTCACCAACATCAAAACAAAAAGGCAAATATTTCCATCAGGAAAATACATGTGGACCCTATTCTAATAGAAGCTAATATTTGCTCTAGGAACAGTCCAACAAAAGCTAATATTTGCTATAGGAACAGTCCAATAAAAAATAGGAACAGTCCAATAAAAAATTAAAACTGCTTTTAAGTTGATATTGCTGTTTTTGATACACTAATAAGAGTTCTAACTTTCTAAGAATTTCATTATCATCCTTTTTATAAAGAACTAAAAAAAAAAGCTCCAATGATTTTAATATGAATAACAAAAATAGGAAATGTGTGTAGTAACTCTGTCCAAATGGAATAGCAATAGCACTTAGACTTATATACCGCTTTATAGTGCTTTAGCCCTCTCTAAGCGGTTTAGAGTCAGCCTATTGCCCCCAACAATCTGGGTCCTCATTTTACCCACCTCCGAAAGATGGAAGGCTGAGTCAGCCTTGAGCCTTGGTGGGATTTGAACTGCCAAACTGCAGGCAGCTGGATGCAGAAGTAGCTTGCAATACTGCACTCTAACCACTGCACCACAGAGGCTCTTGTAATGTTATTGTTATCTTTATTGTAATTAATTATTACCTCTGAAGCCGCTGTACTAGTTCAGACACCATGGTATCTGAAATTCCCGGACAAGCTTCTTCAGCTAAATAAATAGCCTCTCTCAGTTCTTCTATGGAGCCCATGTTTCCCCCACAAGCTTGGCTTCTCTCTTTCAACTACAAATCAGAAGAGGATTAGTTATAAGTACCTGAAATGTTTGCAAAATAAATGTGTATGGATAAAAAAATAACAACAGAGCTCGGTGCTTTGTCTAGAGATTGTGTGGAATCATACAGGGTGCATTTAAATCATTTTATAGAGTCTGAATAAGCCTTAAATCAGTGCAAATTAGAAATACACATTTTCTGTGAAACTCTAGGAAGGAAACAAGCTTTAAATTAGCAACTGTTTGTCAATTTACATAAGGGCTGTAATCCAGATGGTCACCACAAACACAAAATAGGACCATTTCTGGTATTTTGATCACAACTACTACTCTTGCTCTTTACCACTCCTATTTCCCTACATTAGAAATCCTTTTTATAAGTAGAAGAGAAAGTAACACAAATGAGGCTGAGGTATTTAAAAAATAATGATTTATTACACCTCATCATTTACACATCATTTCAAATCCTACTATCATTCGAAACTGTCTTTATTCTAGGGAAGTGAATTTCTTCTGGTACAAGATGAAAAAGTAAAATTTTATTGCCTTTTTTAAAAAGAAGATCTTACTGATGTGCAAGACTCGGCATGAATAACAGTTTAAGAAACATCAAATTAGGAACTGCATCACTAAATGCCTAGTTAAGTCTCTGTGGAACAACTTCACATAGGACAACCCACGTCCTTCGCTGGGAGTTATTTTCCCGCTTGTGGCATCACAAGGGTGCCAGGTTCTCCCATTGCTGCTGTTCCCAGACTGGTGGTTTCTCCACCCACCCTACTCTCTGTTGACTTTAAAGCCATGGAAAAGAAAGTGGTTCTTCTTTCTTAAGAACCATTTCCAGTTAGAAGTCAGAAATCCTGTCCCTGCAAGTCAGATGTCTCAGAGTTTGACAACCTCCTCTCTGCTACTTAACATTCGCATGAAGCTGATGAGGGAGGTTATCTGGTGACACAGATTACTTGGCTCCTGTTTCACCCAAGTATTGTCTTCAAGCCTCCATCTCCACTTTGAGTGCTGTGAGGGGTATGGATGGAGAAATGGCTCAGGCTCACCTCTAGCAACATCAAGTGCTGTGCAATTTAGGACGACAAAATCGTGGAGATCTTCTATCTTTTCCTGTGGAGGGGACTGGGCTGCCCCAGACACAAATGCTTTGCAATCTGGAGATATTCCTGGCCTTGCAACTTATGCTTCCAGGGCAGATGGAAGTCTTGGCTAGAAGGGCTTTTGCCTAAATCCATCTTGCATGTCTATGACTACCATGCCTACATTGGGAGGCCTGGCTATTGGACAGTCATGCCTTAGTGACTTCTTTATTGGAGTACTATGAGGCATTCTAGATGGGACTCCCTTTGAAGAGTCCACAGTTCAGCAGTGAAGGTAATTATGGGCATGCATAAGGCCCAGAAGGCTTTTGGCTATAAAACAAGGTACTGGTTATCTATCATGCATAAACTCCTCCATGGTACAACCAGAGGATATTTAAGGGACTGACTGTCTATCTCCAAGTGTTGCTGCCCACTCAACAAGTTTGGATCCCATTTATTAAACAGTGCAGCAGGTTGGGTTTTGGAAAGTCTATCATTGTCCCAAGATCTGGAGGAGGCTTCCAACCATGCTGGTTTTTAGAATGACATGGCTCTTCCTTTGGATTCAGGGCCAGGAGCCTGCATGAACCATTAAAGTGTTGATATTAATGCAAAATTAACTTTGACCTCAGCACTATAAGTTTATGTGTATGTCTATATGCTCTTTAATATTATATATTTTCCTGGATTCTTACATTTTTATTTCTTTACTGTTTTAATGTTGTAGACTGCCCAGAATTATTTTGAGTGGACAGCTATATACATTGAAATAAATATAATTAAACTGAAACAAATACATGATGTCACTCCAACATGTGGCATTTGCCACGATTTTGCTATGACAACCATCACATCAAGATCGGTGTACATTCCCCCCTCACCTTACACCTTGAAGCAATCATGGAGTCAATAATGTGGATGGCCCTGTAAAATAATCCCTACCCAGGATTCCCAGCTGCTCTAAAAAAATGTAAGTTATGTCCTTTCCAAAGACATCAAAATCATTTTTATTTATATGTCTATTTAAAACTTTTATACAGTTGTCAATTTGATATCAAAATCTGGATGGCTTCTAATCAAAAATTATGGGACAAAACAACATAAAAACTGTACCAAAATCTTTTAAAATCATAAGCATTAAAAACTTGGCACTAAGTTAAGCTTCCAACATGCAATCATTTGTTAAATGCTCTCCCCATGCATCACAAGAGTTGAGCAGCTTCTCTTTCAACATACTTGAAAGATACGCTTATAAGAACAATTCTGGCTGCATTAATTTTCCCTTATTTTCTCTAACTTTTTCATACAATCTCTAAAATTTTCATACAATCTCTAAAAAACTCTAAATGGGAGAAGAAATGATTAATCCAATGATATTACCTCTGTGAATAATGGCGATATAATTGTAGATAAGCTTCGAGATGCAGGGCGCCTTTGAATGGTATTTTCCTTTCAGAAAAAAAATACATTGCAAATTAGTTAAAATAGAATATAAAGACTTGTAAGAAGCCAGATTGTCTGCACAATTGCTTATTAAGTTCTAACGCTACAAAAAAGATAATAGATACACATCAAATTATGTGCATGGCAAGGAGCCTGTTGGAACGGAACAATGCATTCAAACCCTAAATGAAAAATTATATGTTGCAAAAAGCATATATCTGATGGAACTTTTGAATGAGCAGATTTCCTGCCCAAAAGAGAAACAAAATAAGAGAAGGGAATATACAAGAACATGGGTTCACACCCTGATTGAACAACTGTTTTTCCCCCCTCTCCAACAATAGCTCTTCAAATGCTTCATCAAGGATTCTTTTGAACTGCATCTCAAGCTTTTCATTGGAATGGTTGGTCAACTGTTCTCAAATCAGATATGAGAGTTTCAGAAGAGTAAGCAGGGCCAGCATTTCCATTTCTTGGGAGTAGGGGACATTGGGTGGAATCTGAGGATGATAAATGTGCAACCTTTATTTTGGCCCTCAAAAAGAGAAAAAACACTGCTGCTGAAAACTTTTGCTAACTTTTCAGCATACTCTTATGGTAGGGAAAGACTTGGCTGCTAAATTGCAGTGTCAGCAATCTAAGGATGCTTTGTTGCAGTGTTTTTCAAATTTGGCAAGTTTAAGATGTGCGATTCAACCTCAAGGCAAACTACAAGTTTAAGTTGTGTAGACATCAACTCCCAGAATCGAAGTCCACACACCTTAAACTTGCCAAATTTGAAAACACTGCTTTAGGGACTGCAAAAACAAAGATATGGAGACAATTGGGCTCCTGGTATTTTGGAGAACAAAAGCAGACTCCCAGTTCTTTGGATTTCAGCCGCTACTGCCCTTTCAACTGACTCTAAATAAAATGATAACTGTCCAACTTGCAGGACAGAGAACACGTAAAAGCTTACAGATAATCAAACAGTAATTCATACTGTATTTCATGCTGCTTTGCAGCCGCCACAGTGGTGGTATGCTACTGGTTCGGCCCGGTTAGGCGGAACCAGTAGCAAACATTTCCACTGGTTCTGCTGAACGGGTAGTAAAAAAAAGTCTCCCATGATTAGCTGAGGAGGGGAAAAAGCCTCCCCGTCAGCTGAGAGGAGAAAGAAGAGCAAAACGCAGGATTGGCCCTCCCACCCGCCCTTGCGCTTTTCTCTTTATCCTCTCAGCTGATTGGCGCTGCAAGCCTTCGCTGGGGTGTGGAAAGCTGCGCGCGCACATTAGGTCCATGCACGTTAGGTGCCTGCGCACATGCGCTCTCATTGAACCAGTAGTAGAACAGGTAGGATCCCACTGCTGAGCCGCCAACGGCTGTTGAGAAACCATTTGTCTCAAAGAAACAAGAGCGTTGGTAAACAGTACAAGGGTTTTACATTTGAGTTTTCAATCTACATAGATCCTCACAATTTAGAAGAGACCTCAAGATAAGGCAGCCATCAAAACAGGCATTACTGTTGAAGTAATTCCCCATTAGGAGAATGAGCGCATACAGGGAGACGTATAGAGAGTAGTGTTGGAATAATACACAACCAGCACACAGATACACTGTACAGTAAATGTAGGTTTTCACTTCCAGAAAGGTTTAAGCAGAGTCCAAAATAAGCAATCCAAAGTCATTCACAAGTTAAATCAGTCAGTTTTCAATCCAGGGATAATCCAAATATCAAATTGCAGTGTCAAAAAACAGTTCAGTATCAGACTTACATTAAATTCAGTAATATCAGTCAATTAGAAGAAATGGAGGAGCAGCAATATTTTCCAACAGAAGGAAACAGAGAGACTTACTCACACTCTCTTCTGAGACTAAGACTAAACAACCCAGGTTTCTGGCTCCATCTTATGGCTGTTTGAGAAACC
>BHEV01106189.1:0-13826 GCA_004319985.1 Emydocephalus ijimae | reverse complement strand
AGTGGACCTATTCGTGTCTCTGCTCAACGCCCAGGTACCGAGATTCTTCTCCAGGTACCCCCCAAGGGGCAGAGAATCACAACGCCGTATGTTGGCCCTGGCCCACCGGGCTCTTTTTATGCAATTCCCCCACTACCGCTAATCCCCAAAGAAATCCTAAAGCTGATCCACGAGAGGGCGGAACTCCTCCTGGTTACCCCATACTGGCCCAGGAGACCATGGTTTTTGTGGAGCTTCATAACCTTTCAGTGGCCCCTCCCTGGAGGATCCCACCGGGCAGGACCTCGCTAGCCCAGGGACCTCCTCAGCACAAATCCTCAGTGGCTTCAGCTAGATGTCTGGAGGCCGAGCAGGACTGTCTAAGAAGGGAGGGTTTTTTCCAATCAAGTCATTGAGACCACCTCGGCAGCAAGACGGTCTCAGCTACCCATATATATACTGCTACCCAGATCATTTTCTCTAAATGGTGCCACAAATCACGCATTAATCCGTTCCCCCAGCGGCTGCTCAAATTTTGGCCTTCTGGCAAGAAGGACTGGACAAGGGCCTCTCCCTCAATACCTTACGAAGGCAGGTGGCAGACTGGCCAACAGTCATTTCAATGATCCAATGAACTATTTTCACACCACTCTCATATCCGGGCATCCCATAGAGGAGCCACCAGTTTGCATCCTCCAGTGATACACAGATATACAACCAGGGACTTTAACAGGGTTCTCATAGCACTGTCTAAACCGCCTTTCGAACCCCTAAGAGAGGCATCACTTCAATTCCCTACGTTCAAAGTAGTGCGTCTCATACCAGTTTCATCTGCACGACGGATATCTGAAATAGCAGCTCTGTCCGTTAGAAAGGATCTTTGTGATTTTCCTTGCTGATCGGGTGGTCCTGCAACCAGACCCTTCCTCCTGCCCAAGATTACCTCAGCCTTTCGCAGATCATAGGAATTCATTCTTCCTAACTTTTGCCCCAGGCCTTCTCCGAGAGGGAAAGGCAGTGGCATTCCATCGATGTCAAATGTGCGTCACGTATTTATATCAGTCGCACTTGGTCTATCAGGAAGTCAGAAGCATTGTTCCTGTTATTCCAATCAAAGACGCTGGGTTTCAAAGTATCCCCATCTACTGTAGGCACTTGGATCAGAGCGACATTCTCCAAGGCCTATCTAACTCAGGCGCTTCCTGTTTCCACTGGAATAATCGCACATTCTACAGGGAGTGCGGTTACCTTGGCAGCCTGGGTTAACCAGGCTTCGATACATGATATACGCCGAGTGGCCACCTGGGCGTCTCCGTCACCTTTTATTTGTCATTGTAAAATCAATGTGTTTTCGCTTCAGCAGAAGCATCCCTGGCAGATGAGTCCTTCAACAAGTGGCAAGAGAGCCAGAGGATATTCCAACCCAGACGTAGACCCTCCCGTAGGACAGGCCATGCTTTGGTATGTCCCACTCTGGATGCTCGCAGCAGCTCTATGGAGAATGGGCGTTGGTACTGACTTGATATGCCCTTTCTCGTCGAGCTGCGTAGAGCATCCAGCCGCACCCTAAATTGTCCATCTGGTGGGGAGTCCTGTTTCAGCCAATGATTCAATCAGTTAAGTAGTTGTGAGCTGCTACAATAGTTTAAAGGAGATAATAGTGTTTGTCTTCTTGTCTTCGTAAAACTGGGGAACGCTACGGAGGTGTCACGTGGAGGAGGAGGAGCGTTCCTCAATTATAGCTCAGCCTATAAGAGCGGAGACTGGAGCACCTCCCACTCTGGATGCTCTACGCAGCTCGATGAGAAGGGGCGTATCACGTAAGTACCAACGCCCATTCTTGCTTCTGCTTAGTTTAAGGAAGCAATTTGAAATGTGCCTGTTTTGTGAGTTGCAATCTCTGCAGTCTGATTTTTGTTTGTCCTTTGTTTCTTCTTGCAGAATGAAATACAATAAGTCATATTGATTTTACAGTTTGTCAGTTACTAATACACAAATGCAAAATGGAATAAAACAATTCATAGAACTTTTATGTCTTATGCAGTCTTTTCCATAATTGGTTCAAATGAGCTGCTGAGTAAGTGGATTCTTAAAATGCAATGAATTTGTAATCAGTCTACATGTTCTGTGAGAAATATGTGGCTGAGATACTATAACAGGTAGCTCTGATAAGGTTTGTTTTCTTTAGCTTAGTATTTGTATTGCCCATCATTGTGTGCACAGGGTGATCTGAGTCCAGACAATTATAATTCAATTAAAAAAACGTGGTTATTTTATTATTTCTATGATTTATAAAAGTATTCATGGAGCTATGGTTAAACAATAACTTAGTATGTGTGAGACCTCAGACTGAAATGTATGACAAAGTACCATATACATGTGTTACACTGCTAATGCTACTGTTACAACATCATGTCGGAGAGATCTGCAAAATCATTAATTTAAAAAAATTATTGTCAATATTAGAGAAAAAGATACAAAATTGATCAAAAATGTAAGTTGCTGTGTTGTCCCACAAATGTATTTTCACTGCAAAAATGTGCATTGTTGAGCCTTTTTTGCCTGAGATCAATAAGCCTGTGTTGATATTTATTAAATTTCTGGAATAATGCCTTATATCACCAAAGTTCTGCAAATTATTATTCAGATTAAATTAGAATGTAAATTTCTTCCCCTGTCACATTTCAGAAATGGGAATTGAAGTTATGGTTTCTATTTCCACACAAAAGTCACTTTTTATTCAAAAGTATCAAATTCCAGAGCTGTTAGTTAGATTGAATAATTGAAGAAACAGCCTCTAAAAAGTGTCATAACTTTACTGAATTATTGACAAGAGAACTTGTGGCAATGTCCATATAATAATAATAACACAGGTAGTCCTTAACTTGCGATCATAATTAAGTCCAAAATTTCTGTTGCTAAGTATCCAAATTTTGATCACATGAGGTTGGGGATGCTGCAGTGGCTGTAAGTGTGAATAACAGTAATAAATCACTTTTTTTCAGTGCCATTGTAACTTATTACATTAATCATTAATCAAATGATTATAAGTCACCTACATATAGCATATAGTAATCAGGAGCTGAGTTTGACTTGTGAAACTTAATAGTTCAGAAGAACAGCAGTTGAAGTTCTGGTGGAAAAAAATAGAAAAGACTCCTAAAGGAATTTAACTGGAGGTAAGTTGAAAATTATGGACAATAATGGAATTGAACCAGTGTACTATCAATAATAGAAATGTAGGGTAGAAGTTCCCCCACTTAGAAAAGTGAGTAGCAGGTATCAAATTCAGAAGAGCTAGCTTTCATCGTTTTGAAATAATATACTTTATTATCTAAAGAACTTTCACCTATTCAGTAAAACCATGAAGTCCAAAATATAAAATTACCTAACAGCATCAGAGGTTTCCATTAAATATTTGACAGTGAGTTAATGGACTATAATAGTTCAGTCACAAAGCACAAAGAAAACATAGCCTCCCATCGAATAATATTACATTGTAACTTGTATTATATAAAGTTGGCCTGATGTATATTTACCATATAGTATGAAGTCATGAGAAGATTAAAATGCATGCAGTGAGATTAAAATATCAGTGTGCTGTAATGGTTAAAATGTTGCATTTGGACCATTGCATAAATCCAGCTTCAGCCATAGAAGTTATTCATATGACATATTCACAGGGGAGGGATTCTACCAGTTCAGACTGGTTTAGGTGAACTGGATGTTAAATTTGTATCTGGTTCGCTGAACCAGTATTTGAACCAACCAGCTGGCTCCACCCATCCCTCCCAGGGATCCCTCCCACACGACCCATTTTCGAATCAGGTAAGTGCAGAGTCTGCACGAAGGCTCTGGGAGGGGGAAAAATGGGCCTTCTGGCCTGTTTTTGGCTTCCAGAGGGCCTCCAGAGCCCGAAGGAGGCCTTTTACACCCTCCCAGAGGCCCGAGGGAAGCTTCCGAACCCTTGAGAAGGCGAAAAACGCCCCTACCGGAAGCATCAGAAGTTGCTATATGGGCCTGTTTCTGGTTCTGGAGGGCCTCCAGAGCCAGAGGGAAGCCTCTGGACCCTGGGGAAGGTGAAATATGGCCTTCCTGGAAGTTCTGGAAGGCCACGCCCACCCGGCAACTGGACAGCGAACCAGCTGCTGGGTTTTTTGAATCCCACCCCTGGCCAACCATACTCTTTTCAGTCCCTTCTATTTCACATGGTTATGGTTTCGAAGATAACATGGAAGCAGGGGATGTTGTCTTGATCTCCTAAGTGAAATAGTAGGATATAAGTCAAATCTTTGGGTCTCTGGTGCAATTGTATCAGCCAATAAAAAAGGTTGCCTTTATACTTCTACCCTTCGGTGTTCTTCTAAACCTGCTCTAGTATCTCAAGAAGATTTTTGGGAACATACAAGAGGAAGGCGGTATTGGGAAAATTCCACAATATCAAAGCATGTCTGTTCACACAGCGTTGGATATAATATATAACTTTTAACATTTTGAAAAGTTGTAGGGTATTATGGGGACAATCATACATCTGGTAGGTGATTGCTGCTGATTTTTAAAACCTTAGCAACTGGAAAGCCTTGCTAAATAATGAATGTCTAGTTACTTATTTGAATAAATAAGGAAAAGCCCACTGAAGTATTTGCACGCATGGTGGAGAGACAAGGGGCATAAATGTGCATTGTTGATGATTTATTGTGTCTATATTACTAAAGTATGCAGATCTGATGAATGATGGAACCGTAATTAAGCTCCCTTCAACTGGATTAAGGTTTAGGACTTTGGTATTAGCTACGAGTGAAGCGCTCCTTAAACCGCTACTAAAGCAGCAGTAGGCCTTAGAAGAGTTATGCTACTGCTTTGGAAGTTTTCTCCTCCTTTTTTCATGTGTTGTGTGAACAGATGCTTTACTTTGCTGGTGATCCCAATGGGACTATTGCCTGGGCAAATTGTTGGGAATATCCTTCAAAGCAGAGAAGAATATCCCTCAGCTTTCCAGGGACCTGATTGTTTTAACACTTTGAGGTTGTTTTATTTGTGCTAATACACGTTCTAAAGCATAACTTTTAAATGCTGTGCAGCGGCTGTTAAACATGTTCTTTCATTTCCATCATAACAACAGGCTACCTTTGAAACAAAAGATCTACCCATTATTTAATTTTAATGGTTTTTTTTCCCCAGATTTTTTTTTTATCCTGCCTTTGTTATCTTTATAAATGACTCAACACAGCAAACATATCGAATATTCCTTCCTCCTCCTTTTTTCCCTGTAACAACAACCCAGTGAGGTGAGATGAGGTGAGAGATAGTGACTGGCCCAAATTACCCAATTGGCTTTCATGGCTAAGGCAGGATGAGAATTCACAAGTCGGTATCCTGGTTTCTAGACTGGTGCCTAACCACTAAATCAAACTAGTTGTTCACCTTTTCTCCAGAAGCTCAGACAGCTTTATTATATGTTAAAATATATGTCCCTATCTGTGATGCATAAGTACCAAAGCATTTTAGAAATTGTGCTTTGTGTGATAAAATAACTAGGCACACATGGATAAACTAGAGTGTTCCTTCCCACTCCCTCCAACCTCTTGCAGCTGCTTTTGATTTAAATCAATAACTGGCTTCACACATTGTTCTGGTCCATAATGTTGTTTGGTTGCTTTAGATTTAGTGGTGATATGTGAACACAGCTGTTGCTCATAAGGCAAGACTTATGGTTCACCATTATGACCAGGCTACTAAAATTTGTTTAGGAAACCATGGTTAATCTGATAGGCTAACTAACACTGCCAATAAATGAGCAGATACCAAGTAGGTATCTTACATAGTTTCAGTATCAGGATTTACAAATACAGGTAGTCTCAGGATAGAAAAGGGCTTGGGGTGTGCTGACTGTTTGCAAATGCTTTTCAGTATATCACCCTTGATCTAAAAGATTGATTCCACCTCCTGACTGCTATAATTTTCAACTAAAGATAATGATATGGGAAATCTGACAAGAGAACCTGCTAAAACGAAGCTAAAATGCTGAACTAAGGTTGGGTAGTGTATATTCTACATTTTTAGAGACCTTCTAAAGTGTGGTTTATTTTTAAAGCAGTCACATGCAATAATAGAGGAATGGTTGAACAGCATAATCACTATAAATGAAATAGCATTAAAACAATTCAGAAGAGGCTGGATGGAACTGAAAGATTTCAATGAAAGATTTCTTGATATTGGTGCTGAAAGATCTTTTATTTTATTGCACATATTCAGATGTATGGGGGTTTTTTCCCTACAACATGGTTGTCCAACTTTTTTGCTTGTGTGGGCCGCATTGAGAGAAGAAGAATTGCCTTGGGTTGCATATATAATAGATTTTATAGATAATGTATATAAAGACATAAGTTTACAATTTTGTGGGGTTGCATTACGAGCTGTTGAAACCTATATGTGGCCCATGGGCCATGAGTTGGACATGCCTGTTCTAAAATATTTTCTATGCTACTTATGGAAAACATTCTATAACCTGACGTTTTACCCTGATTAGTGGAAAAATATTGTTTAAATGTGTCTGTTGCTTTTACATTTGATAGTGATATTCATCCCTGCTTTATAAAAGTTAATTGAGAAAGTCGTAATTCAATTTACATGAAAAATCATTCTTATTTTTTGTATTAATCTTGTTAATAAGTCTCATCATATGTAATGGTCTAGTCTAACCTTGCATATTAGAAATGAATCTGAAATGTGGACTCAAGATCAAACCCAATTATATAAGCTGGAATAGTATTTGATAAATGCATTTGATTTCTAGAGGCATATCAGTATGCAGGATGCAAACAAACCACAAAAAAACCCCCAATCTGTTATAAAGGGATCTAACTTTCATCATAACTTTATTTGGGAAATAGTGGAAAACTCTGGTTTTAAATGATAAAACCGTACACTGCATGAAGCTTCTACACTGCTTTTAAGCATTGGTCAATAGTGGACTGACTTTTCTTGGCGCTAATCACTTCTTCCATTAAAATATTTTTTGTACTACTTTCAATTCATCAATTTTCAACACAGAGTTTATGTCTCATCTACATGAATAATGAAGATAAAATAAAATCAGGGCTTGGGCAAAAAGAGTGCATTGTGTCTATATGTTTTTCATGGAAGGAAGGGAGAAGTTTCAAATCTGGCGAAGTTGGTGGGAACTGTTGCCAGGAAAGCTTGGGTTACTGAGAGAAGGGGGGGGGTGTGAGTGGTTAATTTTTTTAAAGCTTCAGTTATGCATTTTCCAGGCCATAAAAAAACCATAGCACTCATATGGGTAGAAAAGAATCTTTTGCTTCTTTTCTTTCTGTGCTTCGGTTTTTAAAACTGAAGGATGCGTTTAGAATGGAACATGCTGTTTTCTGTCCCTTTCCGACACGTTTAACTGTGACCTGCATATTATGAAGAATAAAATGGGTTTTTGCATCATTTTGCCTTTCTGGAATCATGCTACTTCAAGGCCTCTCTACTGCTGATATTTTCTGTTTGCTTTACAGTCTTCATGTTAATATATCAAATCCGGTCATAAGACAGCACAGAAAGACAAATAACATTTGTTTAGCTAATGTTCCTTTCTTAAGAATGAAGTTACATGTCAAAAAGGACTTTCTTCTTTTTAAGTGAGAAAAAGAGTTGTGCAACATACCTTTATTCATTCAAGACAAGTATGACTATTATGAGTGCCCATGTGTTTCAACATACATGTGCAGAGTAGTAAACATTAATTTTCTCTTGCATGTGTGATATAGTTGGGTTTGGCTTACATATTTTGTTCTTAGGGTATCTTCCTGAGAAATAAGACCACAATATTTTAAATTATTTTTTGAAAATGGATTTATAAAAGGTAGGAACTGAGTATAAAATACAGTTAAAATGAAATAAAATTGGTTTTTGAAATCCCATTTCCTTGATCAAACAATACTGTGCTGTGTTAAAATGAATACTATGATTATAAATTTATACAATTAAAAGTTTGGTTATAATAACTGAAGAAATATTGTCTATAACAGGGGTGTCAAGCTCAAGGCCTGCGGACTGGAAGCAGCCTGCAGGGGCTTAGAACTGGTCCACGGGGCCGGCCTGGAAATAGTGAAGGACAGCAGGCCCACAGTGCCTCTTCCAGCAAAAATGGAGCTCGGGGGTAGGGGCATGTGCAGCCATGTCAAGCTCTGTTTTTGGTTGCGATGGCCTCTTGCAACACTCTGCCAGCAAAAATGGAGCTCGGGAGGTCCTCTCGAGTTCAGTTTTTGCTGGCAGAACACTGCAAGAGGCCATCACAGCCGAAAATGGAACCTGGGGGGATGCCCCCAACTAGAGTGACATTGAGCTGGCCACACCCATCCCAGCCACACCCACCTGGCCTCTGAGGTCAAAAAGAACCCTGATGTGGCCCTCAATGAAATCGAGTTTGACACCTTGGTCTATAATGAAGGTAGATATCCTGCTTGTGTTCAGAATGATTGTAAGGATGTGGCATTAGACCAGCTTTAGAAAAATAACCTGAATATGCTCTACTTCCCTCTATTTACAAAGATGATAAGAACTTCTAAATTCTGTTTAGTAAAGGTACATTTTGTATATATGTCAAACCTTAGTCAGATTTCTGTAGTTTATTATCTTCCTTCATTAGGGATAGTTTATGATAGTAACACTTTTCGACTTCTGTGTTATCTGTCTGTGTGACACAAATATATTGTGGCAGGCTACAAGTCAACTTCATTTTCAGATGAGCAAAGGCAAAGTTAATTTTGAGAATGGAGAATGTAATATGACATGTATGGTGAAAAGACACAATTCCTTCCGATCATTAAAAAAGTATCAGGCTGTAATTTTAAACATGTAGTTGAAAACAAATTATAATTGTTGGGATCAAAATCAAAGTAAAAATGTTCAGCATTAACATGCAATAATCTTTATTCTAAAATTATTATGTGAATAACACATAATAATTACCAACAACTACCTTGCATTATTCATAATTTTTCTTTTCTTACCTCAAATTGCATAAATATATATGCTTTTGAAATCACTCATTCAGAAATCTTCCATGACAGAAGGACTATTCATCAAATTCAAGTAAGAAATCCTGACTGAGAAATATGAAGTGCTTAGTTTCTTCTGATCATTGTAAAAGAAACACACAGGGTGAACGTGGAAAGAAAATTGGGGTGGTGTTTTTGTTTAGCTGGTTAAGATCTAGATGGATGAATCTTTTGGTCTTGCTTGCTCTCCTATTTGATCAGTTTAGTCTTTGTGTTCTTTCTGTCTTGACATTTATAACATTTATTAAAATGAGAATCGGTCACCGTATTTATATGACAAAAAAATAGAATTTATTTTACCTAGAGGACAGAGCTCAAAATAAGTTTTCCCCACTCCTTGAGAGAAACCACTTCAATACTATGTGGTTTCAAAGAGAATAGTGATATCCCATTTATATCTTCTGTTCCTCCCAGAGGAGCAGATTTGAAAGAAAAAAAGAAGAAATATCTGAAGATAGAAAATCAGGCTGACAAAAAACAGCAAATTCAAGAATTTTTCACAGAGAAGCCCCCAAGACAAAGAGTTGACCACTTTATCTAACCTTGCAACTGGCCAGTCAGATTGGAGAATTATTTAACCAGTAGCAAGAATAAGCTTTGCAATATTCAGTTGATACATATTTTTGTATTCAGTAAATTGTCCCAAAGAGATGGAAAAAGCAACAGAATTGTGTAGCAGACAATGCACAAAGAGAGGGGAAATGTACTGAACTCAGTATTGAAAACCATAACTAATAAGCCACACTTTTAGGTGACATCCACCCAGTAACAGCAGAGTAACACTGGGAAATGTTTGCTTCCCTGAGTGACCAAGGGACTGGCACCTAACATTCTTCTCCCATATCCCATCAATACTCCCAAGGTTACAGTGGAAAAAAATCAGTGATAAGTGCAAAAATATATTTATTTATTAAAATAAATGTATATATTTGTATAACTATATTTTGGAAAAGAAGAAAGCCAATGCAGGAAACCATAAGATAATGGCAAAAAGTGTGAGCAGCCACAGGTACATGAGAAAGGTACAGAAACACTGAAAAACCCTCTAAATCAGTTTAGAGAAATACAGAATCTAACTCCATTCCTCTTTCCATGAGCAGAACTCTGGTGCCCTTCTTTGAACAATTTTTATTCAAAGGTATAATAATAGAGGGATATCTAACTGTATATTCTAAGAAGCAACCGACAAGAAAGAATCTTCCATTTCAAGGAACACTTACAGTCCTTATTTCCATGAATTATTTAGCAGAGTACAGATCATAGCGGATCAGTCTACCTGGCTTTTGTAGTTTATCTGCCAACTTAGTTGATGTAGGAAGTATACTTAGAATCCATATCCAGCCAGTGGAAACAGTCCTGAGGTAGGGCCTGACCCAGAACAAGTCAGTTTTCTCAACTATGCACATTTAACATTTTGTCTGTTAGATGTGTGTAGCTGATACACAAATCTTTTGCTTAATATTTTGTAACATTCACAGACATTAAGCTCCTATTTATGAACATAACTGGGTGAAATGTGCTCTTTGCTACGTGTTCCTGAGCATGGCATTCCCTATACAAATAAAAGCCTAGCATTGACTCAATTGTTGAAGGCAATTGAGTCAACCCTCCTGTTCATATCAAACACTATAGTTGGTTTAGGATTATTCAGTAAGAAAGTTTTGCTCATTGCTCCAGATGTGTGGCTAAAAAGCCCTTCTAGGGAACAGCACCTACAGTATCTCACAGAAGTGAGTACACCCCCTCACATTTTGTAAATATTTAAGTATGTCTTCATGTGACAACACTGAAGAAATGACACTTGGGTACAATGTAAAGTAGTGAATATACAACTTGTATAACAGTGTAAATGTGTTGTCCCCTCAAAATAATACAACACACAGCAATTAAAGTCTAAATCCCTCGTAACAAAAGTGAGTACATCCCTAGGTGATAATGTCCAAATGGGGCCCAAGTAGCCGTTTTCCCTCCCTGGTGTCATGTGACTTGTTAGTGTTACAAAGTCTCAGGTGTGAAGGGGGAACAGGTATGTTAAATTTGGTGTTATTGCTCTTATTCATACTGGTCACTGGAAGTTCAACATGGCACCTCCTGGCAATGAACTCTTTGAGGATCTAAACGAAATGTTGCTCTACATAAAGATGGCCTAGGCTATAAGAAGATTGCCAAGACCTTGAAACTGAGCTGCAGCATGATGACCAAGACCATACAGCGATTTAACAGGACCAGTTCCACTCAGAACAGATCTCATCATGGTTGACCAAAGAAGTTGAGTGCCTGTGCTCAGCATCATATCCAGACATTGGCTTTGGGAAATAGATGTATGAGTGCTGCCAGCACTGCTGCAGAGGTTGAAGCGGGGAAGGTCAGCCTGTCAGTGCTCAGACCATACGCCACATGCTGTATCAAAATGGTCTGCAGGGCTATTGTCCCAGAAGGAAGCCTCTTCTAAAGATGATGCACAAGAAAGCCCACAAACTGTTCGCTACAGACAAGCAGACTAAGGATATGGATTTCTGGAACCATGTCCTGTGGTACGCTGAGACCAAGACAAACTTATTTGTGATGATCCAGGGTGGGATACAAAAGCAACAAAATCACAAAAACAGGTGAAGTCCCTTTAATTCCTTCAACTTGGCTTCAAAGGTCCAATTATCATTGACTGGAGAAAAAACTTCCCCACAAACAGTTGCGAAAAGGAAGAACTTTCTTTCAAACTCAAAATACATATAAATTATAAATAGAAAAAAAAACACAAACCACACTGAAGAAATTAATGAGACAAGGCAGGATAAGGGCTTGAAGACATCCACAGATATCGAAATACACACACTGGGAAGGACGCCAAAACTCAAATAAGAATTGACAAACTAGATATATTTTCATGCTTTGCTTCCAGCACTGTCCCATGCCAATGTGTCCTTTTAAACAGTCCTCACAGCTGCAGCCCATGAAGGGGATCAAGGCCCTTTCCTCCCCCATAGACCACACCTTTCACCTTTCTCCCTTATCCAGTCCTCCCTGCATACCCTAGGATGAAGAGGGGATGGGCCTGGATCTTCCTCTGAATGCCCAACTGGCCTGTGCCTTTCCCCAGTTTCCTCCACAACCTCTGGGCCCACACTCCCACTCCCTGTCAGCTGTTCCTCCTCTCCCTCAGAGTCAGATTCTACGGGCATGACATTATTTGGTTCAGATGGTGTCAAGCGTGTGTGGCAGCAACCAGGTGAGGAGTACAAAGACAAGTGTGTCTTGCCTGCAGTCAGGCATGGTGGTAGGAATGTCATGGTCTGGGGCTGCATGAGTGCTGCCAGCACCAGGGAACTACAGCTCATTGAGGAAACCTGAATGCCAACAAGTACTGTAACATACTGAAGCAGAGCATGATCCCCCCTCTTCGGAGACTGGGCCGCAGGGCAGTATTCCAACATGGTAATGACCCTAAACACACCTCCAGAACAACCACTGCCTTGCTAAAGAACTGAGGGTAAAGGTGATAGACCAGCCAAGCATGTCTCCAGACCTAAACCCTATTGAGCATCTGTGGGGTATCCTGAAACAGAAGGTGGAGGTGGGCAAGATCTCTAATATCCACCAGCTCTGACATCGTCATGGAGGAGTGGAAGAGGACTCCAATGGCAACCTGTGAAGCTCTGGTGAACTCTATGCCCAAAAGAGTTAAGGCAGTGCTGGAAAATAATGTCAGATGCACAAAATATTCACACTGGGCCCAATTTGGACGTTAACACTTAGGGATGTACTCACTTTTGCCAGGGGTTTAGACATGGTTGTGTGTTGTGTTATTTTGAAGGGACAGCATATTTACATTGTTATACAAGCTGTAGACTCATTTCTTTACATTGTAGCCAAATGTCATTTTTCAGTGTTGTCACATGAAAAGATACACTTAAATATTTACAAAATATTTACAATATTTACAAAATGTGTACTCACTTCTGTATAAGTGAATTCTATCTGAATATACTTTTGGCTCCAAGAACCAGCAAAAGATTCTGCGGAGAACTGTAGGCTAGTGGTTGCTTCAGTGGGGAAACTTTTAAGGAAGTTTTTGATGTGGAGTTAGCTGGAGACTTTTAGTCTACCATACCTGAGTACCATCTAAAATTGTCAGCTGACTTCCCAAAAGTGTTGGGACTTGGGCCCTGATCTAGACTCAGTTTCAGTCAGAAATCCTAAGATTTGTCAAAACTCCATTCCCTTTACTTCCTGACAAAGCCTGCCATTTGGCTTCTTTGTGGGCAGCTGCTGAACAAGCCATTTGCCACAGATATGTGTGCAGTCGCAAGGTTATACACTTTGAAGGCAGTGATTTTACAACATCCCTGTTGTAACCATTAATCACTGGAAACCAGTAATCTTATTCTCACGTTGCTCCAATATAAAAGATTTTACGTGCAGTTGAATTGCTCTCAAAGTTTTTTTTTTTCTGAAGCTGAATCTTACTTTATTTCTGTTATGCTAAGGGCAATGTAATTTTTTTTTAAAAAGAAATTTTATGGACTATTGTGATTGTCCGAAATGCTTCTTCTTTTCCTTTGAAAGTGGATTGCTCCACACTTCTCATATTGGTTGTGGATCTTTATGCAGCTTTGCTTTAGTTGTTGTATTTTGTTTTAAAAAATGTATATCTATGATATTACTTCGTTGATTTTAAAAAGTATTTCTTTTTTTTTGAAAAGCATTTTATTTATTTTCTACAAACAAACAAGACAAACAAAACATTAAAACATCAACTCTCATATGTACATCCAGCGTGTCGGT
>BHEV01106187.1:15000-24481 GCA_004319985.1 Emydocephalus ijimae | reverse complement strand
ATCCATGTAGGACTCCCAGTCCTCTTGTGTTGGATTGAATGGAGCGGGTGGTACGATGCCGCCGGACATGGTTCCGTTGTTAGCGCCGTCTGTCACGTTCTCGGTGCTTCTTCCTGGTTCCGTTGGTTCAGACATCTCCATATCCCACCCTCGTTGCCAGTGTTAAGTATTGAGCATGGGTGAGAAGGAATGGAGACAAGCCTCTGAACGGTGAACTTCAGCTCTTTATTTACATCGTGACTTCTCGGTATAACAGCAATAAACCCCGCCTTATATAGGCAACCCTTGTAACGTTTCAACCAATAACAATCTAGGAATGCTTGCTTTTATAACCAATAAGAACTCTCTGTTAAGGGCCAATCGGATTCCCCGGAACAGGCCAATCCGATCCGGCCGCTTAACAGCCAATCAGAAGTGCAGGGCCAGAACCCTGCACTTACTCTAAGCTCACACTTTATTAATCATATTGCATACACAACAGAACATAAATCAAACAGTAAAGATGGTTCAAACAACAATACTGTGTGGCCAGGGATAATCAGGTTATTGAAATTACAAGTTAAGTTTCTGTCCAACTGCATCATTTGATAGTGCTTTTCCCTATAAATAGCATGTTAATATCTGCACTGGGTTTGGGGCTGATTTTTAAAACAAATACTGCTTTGAAGAATTATTGCAATAGTGTCATTTAAAAATATATTGTTATTGAAAATCCTATTGATTCCTTCATTGTTTTGTTTTTACTGCTTATTTACCTTATGCACTATGAATTGCCTTGAACACTATTTTACCAAATACCATGCAAATTAAAGTATAGTTTAATCTTTATGGAAAACCTTTCAAAAAAACATCTGTATTAAATTTATTTTTTAAAGTGGATTTGGTTCTGCATTCAGTCAAAGTATGAGCACACATTAATTGTCTCTCTGAATTTTTAAATTTGAAATTATAAAGATTGCTAAAATAAACTCATTTTACAAAACTAAGTGTCAGCACTTTATGCCAGTGGCAGGGGATTTTACTAAAGGTCTGTTTGCGTTTCCTACACCCTAAGCATAAAACTAGCTGCAGTAACTGGAAGTAGATATGTATTTGGAAGAAAGTGAACAGGTCACAATCTCGTTCTTAATCTACTCAATCTAACAAATGATAAAAATTTGTGAGAGGCTGCAAAAGGATAAAGATACTCTGATTTTTGCTTCTGGTCATTACATGAACATGTTCATGTTCAAGTTCATGCAGCTTTACTGGCAACTATATATACATGGTTTGCTATTGCCAGCCTCCTCCTCCTTCTCCCATCCTAGCCTACATTCTTATGTTTTCCTGTGTTCACAACCCTATTTAGTCTCTCTAGATCGAAGGATTGCCTTCTTGAGCAATTGCCGTATGTTTCTATTATCTAATGAACTGTCTTATCTTGTCTCTAATTTTCTGGCTGAATATAGAGACAGGTAGTTAAACACTACAAAGGCTTCCATACAAAGTTTCTTTATTGAAGTATATCAGGCATCCTCATGGTATAACTTACAGTTATGTTGAGATTCATCTAATATCCAATCTTTGCATTGTTGTCTTCATAGTGTGAAAAGATAGTTATCTTCATCCCATAATGATACAGCAAAGGAAGACTCCAGCATGATGCTGGGGTCCAGGTAGGAATGAACAAAACTACCCCCAACCCAACCAGAGGTCAATTCAGTCACCAATCAGGAGTACAGATGTGACCACATGACATGAACTACATCTCCCATGAGGCATTAACTACATTTCCCATGAGGCATTCCCTGAAGGGGACAGCTCTCATTCACAAACTAACGATATACTGTTTAACCAGCACATGTCTCATCCCAATTTCATCAACCCAGACAGGCAGAGAGGGCATGTTATGGATCCCATTGGTTAAAGAACTTTCTGATGGAATCTATAAGAGAGTCTTCTCTCTTGTCACTCCTGCTCTATGAAACAGCTTGATTCCAGACGCAAGGCAGGCCCCCATTCTCCAGGTCTTCCAGGATAGCATTAAGTGACCTGGGAGTCCAAGAAAGCTAGGATAACTCTGGGTCTGGTGGTGGTAGTGGGGGGGGGCTGAAAGTGCTCCCTCTCCCCTTTTAATTTTGTCCCTTTTAATTGTGTTTCAATCTGGTTTTTTTTAACTTCTTTTATATCGTTTTACTCTTTTAACTGTAAACTGCCCTGAGGCATGCAGGTGTGAAGGATATTATAGAAATTTGATAAATAAACTAAAATTTTCAGTGTATTGTTTCTAGCAGAAAGCAGAGACTATCTTTCTTATCACATGTTATTTATTTAATTATTTCACCCTGGGAGATTTACCACTGCAGGATACTCAGACTGGGTGCAAATCAGCATTTAAGTTCTGTGCAACTCCTACTTCTTTCCCTGCATATGGTCAGCAATTTAAAAGTATACTTTATAATCAGAAAACAATGCAACTTACTTTGGAAGGGAATACTGTGCTGGGTATGTATGTATGCACAAAATAATCAATCAACATAACCCAAACCCAATAACTCATGCATTTTCCAACAGATATTCATAATACTTTTATCAAACGAATGACAACTCTCAGGCACCGTATGATTTATTATGTCTGTGTTTTAATTTATAAACCTGACACTATCTTGGCTGATAAATCCTGATAATATGCTGCATGCACTTGTGATAAAAATTGCTTGCCAAGTGGTGACACCTGGCTGCCTCTGCAAATAGACCAGGCAGCTCCCTTAATTCTAAAAGAATGTTGTTCTAATTTAATATAATACTGTAGTTTCTACTATATTAAAGGTTCAAAAAAAGCTTTGGTTCAAAATAAGGTTCAAAAGGAAGAAAGCAACTATATTAAATGTAGTTCTTTGCTTGCTAACTTAATTTCAGCTATTCTTTGAACCCAAGTCTTCGCTAAAAAGTATTACAGGCATGACACATGGCCATTCAGATATTGATAAACTGCAATTCTAGAGTTGCCTGCCTTGACCAAGTTATCTAAGAACTGCTGGAGCTGGAACTCAAAACATTCTTAATTAAACACAAATTGGAGAGCCTGAAAAGGTAGGCCTACAAACATTGCCACTCAGCATCATTTGCTTGAGATGGGTGGCTATAGAAATTAAATCAAGCAGAAATTCAACCTAGAACTCAAGAAGAGCTCCAACCTAGAACTAAGGAGAAATTACCTGACAATGAGAAGAATCAGTGGAATGATCTATCTCCAGAAGTTCTGGGTGCTCTAACATTGGAGGTTTTTAAGAAGCAATTGGACAGCCTTCTCTGAAACGGTACAAGATTTCCTACCTCTCGTTTCTGGAGGGCCAACTAAAAAATGGGTAGAGATAATCCTTATTATTTTGCATACCAACAAAATATATTTTGTACATTTGATTAGTATATACTTCTGTTGGGGAACATATGTGATTTCCCCCCCTCCTTGTCACAGTTTTGGCTGAATTTCAGAGGTGATGGGAAGCCATTTGTTGGGGATATTTTAATTTGGCGTTAATGACTCCATGGATGAAATTGATGGCCTAAAAGGCCCCTTTTAGCTCCAGAATGCTACAAAGTGTAATTTGGACTGGCTAAATTACAAGTTGCATATTAAATCTGAGGCTCAGTATAATTTTTCCCTCCCTCAACTATTTAATAATACTATTCATTAATTTACAAATTATGATTGTGTCCATACATCTATAGTGCACTGACTGGTGTTATTGCACTTGTTTTCATTACAAATCATGGATACGTGTTTATTCGCATTAGAAGCCTGGTTCTTCCTCAAAGTTTTCTTAGTAATTTCAAAAGTAATGCTATGCACGGGAACTGTACGTCTTGTATTATCCTTTTGCTGCCATAGTAGAAATGAACTGACAGGGGGCAGTGTAACTTCACTTTTTTTTTTTAAGGTTCCTCTGCTATGCTCCTGTGTTAATGTGCTTTCTCAGGCAGCAAAATTTGCAAATGTGATTAGAAAGGTAAATTTACAAGATACGGAGTGCCAATATGTCAGGAATGTGTCAGAGATATCAACAGCATTAGCAATATTCTTTGGTGTTCATGTGAATCATGTAAGAAAAAGTTACATACTTAATTTGTCCTGCCTTTTGCAAGTCTAATGATTTATCTAACTTGGGTGTCATCCTATATATACTTGCCTGGAAGTAACCATAAAATTAAAGGGGATTCAATTTTCTGACTGTGCATTGTGCTTCTTGTTGCATTGGTATTATTCACAATAATCCAACCACATCCAGCGTTTGTTGGGCAATCACTGATAGGATCAGCATTAAAGAATTGGTCAATGTTTGGGGTCATCAAGTCCAACTCTTTCCTTAATTCAGGAATCCAAATTAAAGCATCTCCAACAGATAACTGTCCAGCATTTGCCTCAATACTATCAGAGCAGGGAGCACCTCATATCACTGAGAAATTCCATTCGCAAACTTCTCTCTATTGTTGGGAATTTTTTCCTAATATTCAATAGAATCTATTTGCCTAAAAATTTAAAAACTTAAAAGCTTCATATCCTCCACTCCAGGATGATGGACAGCAGGCCTTCCATTTCTTTTGTGTGACAGGTCCTTAAAATTGCTATTGTCTGACATCTCTGACTAAGAATACTGCACCCAATTTTGGTCGCCACTATGTAAAAAAGATGTTGAGACTCTGAAAAAAGTACAGAGAAGATCAACAAAGATGATTAGGGGACTGGAAGCTAAAACATATAAAGAACGGTCGCTGGAATTGGGTATGTCTAGTTTGATGAAAAAAAGGACTGGGGTGACATGATAGCAGTGTTCCAATATCTCAGGGGCTGCCACAAAGAAGAAGGAGTCAAGCTATTCTCCAAAGCACTTGAGGGCAGGACAAGAAGCAATGGGTGGAAACTAATAAAGGAGAGAGCTTAGAACTTAGAACTAAGAGGGAATTTCCTAACGGTGAGAGCAATTAATCAGTGGAACAATTTGCCTCCAGAAGTTGGAAGACCTCCAAGGTCCTTTCCAACTTCTATTCTATTCTATTCTATTCTATTCTATTCTATTCTATTCTATTCTATTCTATTCTATTCTATTCATATGACAGACTACACTGAGAATGAGGACTTTAAGAATATTAGAAATAAAGTATCAAGTCATAAAGTCACCCTAATAGGGACCACATATATGTTTATTAGATTTATATCTCATCTTTCCTTGAGCAATTCAAATATTATATTCTACTGCCTTTTTCATTTCCCCCTTCAACAAATTTGTGAGATAGATAAATCTCCTTGATCTTGCTTCATCAGTTTAACCAAGAGGCGCTATGCTATGACATGCATAAATCCCAGAGCAGAGAAACTGGCAGAAAGAGCATCTCCTTTGGGGATATGTGACTTTCCATGGTTCACTACAATATAGCGAATATGTGTACAATGTTTTAGAGATTAATATCTTGTAACAAATGTTCTAAAATTCATAGACAACCCTTCCAGTAATTTGAACAAATCATGGAGCCAATGAGACTGACACAAATGGATTCAGCAATCTGGCGAAACTAGATTTTTCCTTTTCCTGGATGCTTCATTCTGTCCCTCTGCCTCTCTCAATGATCTGTTTCATTAGCCTGTTTCCAACAAATAACCAGCATTTTGTACAGCACTTGAGCACATTCATGTTTACTGGTTTCTGTGAGTCTCACTCAATCTTTAGTGGAGGAGAGATCACTCAGTGTTTTCCTTTGGATTCATTAGCAAACTTCCGGGTTTCCTAGAACCTGCCAGCTACAGTAGATGGTGGCATTTTGGATCCAAAATCAGGCATTTTTTCCCCCCACAGCCGGGAATCAAGTGCAGCTAGAGGTAACATGCTTGCATACAGCAACAGATCTGAAGTTTAATCCTTGGCCTGTCTCATTAGACTGGAAAAGATCCTATAGATCAGGGGTGTCAAAATCGCGGCCCATGGGCCAGATACGTCACACGCTGTCCATGCCCACCTCTGGTTTAGCAAAGGGGGAAAAAGTTGTGATATGACACATGGCGACAACATGTTGTTGCAAGTTTGACACCCTTACTATAGATTGTTATACTCTGAAGCATGCAAGCCATACTCTATCATCCAACAATGGGCAAAGTGGTCTAGTAGTATGAGTCAGTAGAAGACATTTTCCTCTGCACTTTCCTTGGCAAGTTTTCAGAAACTTTTTTTTAGAAGTGGTTTTCCCTTGCCTCCTTCCTAGGCCTGAGAGGAAGTGACTTGTCCAAGGTCACCCAGATAGTTTTTTGTGCCTAAGGGTCTAAAACTCAGTCCCCTGGTTTCTAACTTGATGCTAGATACTTATTTCAGAATATCCCCAAATCTTTTACCACTGGCCAGATTTATGTATATCATCAGGAGTAGTTGGCCACACATTCTTGTTGCCTAATAATTAATAGTCGTTAGTTATGATAGTTAAGTGGAAACACCCTAATCCAATCCAGTCTACTTCATGAAAAAGAAATAATGCAAGGCTTTCAATCTGAGGTCCAGCTTGCTTCCCAGAAACATTTATTTAATCTAGCCTGAAAGAGCATTCTCTTAGCTGAAAAGGAGACGGGTTTTTCTTTCTCTCTCTCCTCTTGTACAATAAGTACTTAATCAGAACAACCTCTTGCAGAATCTGGATGAATACAAAATTGAATAAAATCCTTGTTAACAGTTTTCCCCCCAGCAGAAGCAGGACTCAACCAGTAAGGGAGCACTCCACTAGATGTCACTGGATGCCAACCTGCCCAGTTCAGTTACAAGGAGCGCTTGCTGCAAAACAATTAACTGTAGGCCTTCCTATGAAAATAGTTTTTTCACTCTGGAGAGAGGATACTGAAATGTTTTCCTTCCAGCGCAAGCTGCAGTGAATCCCATAGGAACCACACAGTTGTTCATCCACACTACTGCGCCATTAGTTCTGATGGGACTTGCACAAATAAACAGTCTTGCAAGCTGTGGCGAATGAATGTGTTTAAAATAAGAATGGACAGTTCTTCTATGGTAGAAATGACAATTTTAGTCTTTATTTTCAGCCACCAAGGGCTGCAGAAGGACATGATATACATGGCAAGAACCTAAAATGGGATTTTTACATAGGGACAGGCAAAGTTTAAGGGAAAAAAGGCTGTGTGGAACCTAACGGACAGTATTGCAGTGTAACAACACAAACATGAGGCTAGAACTGGGGAGACCCAGATTGAAATAGCCAGTGACAGTCATTCCCCAAGATTAACAAAGTGCAAATACATCCTAGAGTTCTCAGCAAAAAGGTAAGCTATAAACGGAAGAATTAAATCAATATATTTTTCCCCATGTTTCATGAAGGAGGAAAAGACAAAATGTTTGATCATTAAACTTCCAACCACTGCAAATGTATTTTAGTGTTGGCCTTTTTCTCTAGGCTTTAAAATCCAAAGAAGAGGCATCACTATATCATGTGATTTAAGGATATCCCACCTTGGATTATTTTGGATTAACTCTTGCTTTAGGATCATTGTGGCATTTCAGATGACATCTTTGCAACTTTGTGTGTGTGAAATAAAGATATATTGGAAAAAGTCAGCACATTTGAGACCAACTGTATGAGTTGACATCTATAAATTATAAAATAACTGTAGCTGGATCCAGACTCTCAACATTTTGAATTAAGCTACTTTTCTCTTGGCTGGCCATCTCCAATATGCCAGTTTGCATTCCCTGGAGAGCTGCCAACTTGGAAAGACTGAAGCAGATCCATCGAAATCAGTGAAATGTATTTTGGTACCACTAAATTAAGTCTCATTTAAAACACATATATTTACAATAGACTACTATGAGTATACAGTAATTCATTTAAAAAGTATTTATTTTTAATGACATGTACATGCTCATTTTCTAATCATTAAAAGTTAGATTAGGCTGAGAGGTGTTGATTAGTCCAAAGTCACTGAGTTTGTTCACACAGCTAGCTTAATTATATCAGTTAATGATATAAGGGATATATTTGCATAACATTTAGCTTGGTCAAAGCTAAACTTTAGGTTGCTTGTATAGTTTCGTGTAGATTCAAATCTTTTGTTTAGCTGATGGTTCTATGTTGTTTTTCAATACTCAGAAGGGGATTTTGTAGCAAGAACAGAGTGAAATATTCTTAATAATCACCATTCTCTTCCCCATGTGTGAACTTCTCATTTATTTTTATCATCCTTTTTGTTAAACAGATCAATAGGGCTTTATTGTTGCAGCTGTGAAGCTCCTTCTGTTTTCTAAGCAGTGATCACTCAGTAAGAGATTCAGGGAAGCCTTTTCATTAGATCAGCGGTCCCCAAACTTGACAACTTTAGGACTTGTGGATTTGGACTCCCAGAATTCTGGGAGTTGAAGTCCACAAGTCTTAAAGTTGCCAACTTTGGAGAGCTCTGCATTAGATAAAGTAGGGTAAGGATAGTTGCCAGCTGGTTATTTTTTTTTTTATTGGACAGGAAATGAAAGTTTTAGGTAATTTAATAAAGTTCTGCTTGCACTTTTATTTCCTGGGCAGTGTATTTGCAAAGTTTTCTAACAGAGATGTTCAGCTTGATCCACCTTGGCATTGCAGTATGCATTCTGATGTGACGGTGTTGAAGGGAAAGCAACAACATGTTTTAGGTAGCATTTCAGAAACATTTCACGGTTTAAGCAAACTTAAACTTGTGTCCCAGTCTGTAGTTCATATCAGGCACCTACTGGTGAATCCGTATCTGTCCCAGCAAAGTTGCTGAGGAATTCTGGGAGTTGAGGTCCACAAGTCTTAAAGTTGCCATGGTTGGAGACCCCTGCTTTAAGCCATGAGCCATGTTGGGTATTTGATTTCCTCCTGCCTCTCCCTGTTAACAAATGAAAGTGATTGGCAGGGATAGGTCCCATAGAGACCCAGGCCCTCCTCTCTAGTTACATAACTGGTATGGTTATAGTCTGAACTCAAGGAAGGGCCTGTAATTCTGCCTTCTGTCCTGTTTACATAGCACTTCTGTTGGGTCCCTCATTGTCTCTCAGTCAGTCTAATCCAGGGGTCCCCAAACTTGGCAACTTTAAGACTTTGGACTTCAACTCCCAGAATTCTCCAGCCAGCATAGCCACAAGTCGACAAGTCTTTAAGTTGCCAAGTTTGGAGACCTCTGGTCTAAGTTCAATCTCTCTAATCCAGCCCCCCCCCCCAACTTGGCAACTTTAGCTGGCTGGAGAATTCTGGGTGTTCAAGTCCACAAGTCTTAAAGTTCACAAGTTTGGGGGCCCCCTGCTCTAATCCTTCAGAGGTCCATTAAGAATCACCTGCCTCTGAAGATTGCTGTGTGTCTAACAAGCCCAATTATGATGAACAAAGTTGAAATCAAAGAGACCTACTAAAGGCATAGTTCTGGGGGGGGGGGACTTCTGAGATTCCCGCCCCCCATTTTTCCGTGCAAGGAGATGCTGGTCTGTTTCTCCCACCCTGGCCTCCC
>BHEV01106187.1:0-10000 GCA_004319985.1 Emydocephalus ijimae | reverse complement strand
TCTTAATGATCTTTTAGAACTTTTGCCTGACACTGCTGGATTCTAACATCTGTTACTCAGAAGTCAAATACAAGGAAACTCGTTCTCCAAAAGGTATCATCAGTAGGGTAGGACTTTCCTTCAGTTTTCTGCTTCTTTTTAAGGCAAAGGTACTTCTACTCTGAGTTTTCTCCTGGGATATATTTACTTCAGGAATCTGATTTGACTCCATTCACTCAGCCTCAATGGAAATGTCCAAATGAGCACTTTGGCCCCTTCCCCAATAATAATAATAATAATAATGTAACCTATGGAGGGTGTAGTTTTTTCAGTTAAGTGGAAGTCAAGCAATGGGCCTAAGGAAGAGAGTATTTGGCACATGTGCACTAAAATATCAGTGGATATTCACAAAGGGAAGAGTTTGCCATCAAGCCATCCAGGACAACCTTCTCCAATTTGTGGACCATGAAGTTGGTTGGAATATCTTCAACTCCCTCAGTGGGAAGTATACTAGAACACAGCTAGATTTGGTTGAAGAAGATTGGTTCATTGAAAGATCAATCCATTTCTCTGGGTTGAAAAGATCTAGTAGTAAAACTTCCTTCCAAAGACCACTACATGGGAAAGTCGAGCCATGTTTAAATTCTATTATAATCACTCAGGAAAAATAATAATAATGTAAGCCCGATTGCCTAGGCATATTTCAATGGAGTAGCTGATTTCTTGTAGACTAGAGCTGCAGAGTTCAATGTCAATAAGGCATAGCCTCAGTAGCATTCCTTTTGAAAATATGGAGCCTTTATGTATGTATGGGTCCAATGTGGGTTGAGTTTGAGTTTTATTGATCATACTGAAGGCATCTTGGAAGACTTTTAGCCAAACAGCCAGGTGGACCTGACCGCACTTAGCAGGGTTTGGGTCCATCCCATTTATTTGTTGTGGAGATGCAGGTCTGGGGTAGTAGCACTGATGCTGCTTGTCTGAACAGTAACATCTTTTCCCCCTGACTCTCCAACCTTACTTCTTGATCTTCTTTTGTTGCCTGCTTGTGATCAGTATTGGATCATTTCACAAAGCCCAGGCTATTGAGTTATTATGTTTTGCCATTGGTAATTTGGTCCTCAAACTCTGCTTACCTGAAATTATGTGTATTAACTGTCCTGGAAATGATGATTGCATGAATACATTGGGATCTTGCATATGCCTGCAGGAGAAAAAAAAAAAGAAGCGGACTGTGCTTTTGATATTTTGGCAGGCAGATCTATTCTTCTTTATAATACTTCATTTGGAACAAAGGTGAGCAACATATTTAGGCTGTGAGTTGTATTTGTCTTTGCTAGTAATTGTATGTTAGTTGTATGTATGTTAGTACTTCCTTCCAAAAATTAATGGGTGAAAGTCAGGATAAAAATTCAACTTTGTTTAATTTCCATTTAATTTTTTTTAATGAATGTGAAGTTATGTGCATATTTAAGTGGTGGTTGATCTCAAAAAAATTAAGAAGAGTAGGCTAACTTTATTAGTACATGAGTACTAAGCCACCAGGAAATTCTAGAGCTTTCAGCTTTCCAAATCCCCAAATAAAGTAGTGACAAACTTCAAATAGTCCTCGGTAATTGGAATCGGAATTTCCATTACTAAGCAGCACAATTATAAAGTGGGACATCATGTGATTGCACCATCTTAACAATGAGATAATTCTGGGATTTATTGTTGCTGTTATAATTGAATCACCATGGGTCATTAAGTGAGCACCTTGCACGGTTGCCATTTGCTTCCTTATTATTATTATTTCTTACTATTATTATTAGTTTCTGCTGGCTTCCTTACAAAACAAAGAAAGGAAAGAAAGAAATGGAAGATACTAAAACACACAACTTAAATCTCTTGATTCTTTTAAAGTACTTACCTAACGTTTTCAAGACGAGTGGAGCCAAACAAACTCTTAACAGATGATCTTCAGTGAAAATTCATTTCCCCAAGCATTCAAATGCAAGGAAGAGATAAGGACTTTCAAAACCACCACAATAAATGCAGCCTTTTTGAAACCTACAGGATTTTTCTCCATTGTTCATTTCACAAATTGATGAGGCTCAAGAACAAGAGTCCAAAACAAAGGCAAAAACAGCGTCACCGGATCAATGCCAAATCATGTATTCAGTGGGTGACGGTGACTGATGATATTACCTAGTTGTGTAATAAGATATCTGCAAGCAAAGAGAGAACAGCAGGACTCCATAATTCAACCCTGAGCTACATAATATTCTCTAGATACACATATCAGATAGGCGAGCCATTCTGGGTGCTAAGGGAGGGCACGTATAACACCCTTGCTCCATGAACTTCACTGGGTACCAGTTTGCTTCTGGATCCAATTCAAGGTGTTGGTTATCACTATAAAGCCCTACATGGCATAGGGCCAGGTTACCTATAGAAGCAACTTGCCCACCTTTCGCCCCATCATATCAGCTCACCCATCTCACTCATTCAGGCAGGGAACGTACGCTACAGATCCCATCAGTCAAGGAATTTCATCTGCTGGGGGTCTAGGAAAAGAGTTTTCTCTGTAGCTGCCCCTGCATTGTGGCATATTCTGTCCTCTGGAGAGGAGGAAAGACCCCACTCTCTTGGCCTTCTGCAGAGGGGTGAAAACTTGGCTTGCAACCTTTTGTGGGAGGCACAGAGGACCACGAACCTATGGGGCTGGCTAGCCCAATGAAAGTCCCCTCCCTCCTTTAATAATGCATGTTAAGTGCCATCTTGGAATGTTACCTTTTTGAAATATATAAAGTCATTATTCTGTTGTTGTTTTTTTTAATTAATCCTGACTTACTGTCAATGTTAATCTTTATGGGTTTTATTTATCGATTATATTATACTGTACACTACACAGAGCCTCTCTTTGATGGAGATGGACAGTTTAGAAATGTAATAAACAAATAAACAAACATTGGAACAAACTATTAAATGTTATAGTTATTAAATACAAGGAGGAATTTTTATCTGAAACCTTTTCAAAATTACTTAGACTCTTTTTCAGTCTGAGTTCAGGCACGGGCACACCACTGAAACGTTGCGCTTCTTGATGGCCTTTGGAGGGCTCAGGATGGAGGTAGTGCAATTTTTCTGGACCTCTCCCCAGCCTTTGATCCCATATTGACCATGTTATGCTTCTGGATTGGCTGGGAATGGGAGGCACTGTGTGATTAGTGGTTCATTTTCTTCAATCAGTGTTGGTAGGAAAGGAGAGGTTGAACACTGGAGACACTGAAATCTGGGGTGTCAAACCTCTCTCTCATCCTTTTGAAACATCTACATCAAACTCAATGTCTGGGGGGGGGGCAGACCCAGCCCATGGGGTGCTTAGATCTAGCCTGCAGAGCCACCCTGGAAATAGCAAAGGACTGGTCCTGGTGCCTCTTCCAGCAAAAATGAGCTCCATTTTCACTGGCAGAGGATAGCAGGAGGCCGTTGCAGCCAAAAATGGAGTGCGGGAGCCCATTTTCGCTGGCAGAGAGCTCAGACCACCACAGGCACCCCCAACATGAGTGACATCATGCTGGCCACACCCACCTCAGGCACAGCCATGCCCCCCCAGGTCAAACACAACCCTGATGCAGCCCTCAATGAAATCAAGTTTGACCCCCCTGATCTACATGGAACCGCTAGGTGAGATCATCCATAACTATGGGGTTTAGTATCATCACGATGCTGATTATACCCAATTATGTATCTCCACCCCTAGCCAGACTAGTGATATGGTGGTACTACCGCCCAACTGCTGGAAGCTGTAAGAGTCTGGATAGGGAGGAACCAGCTTAAACTCAAGGCAAAGTAGCTAAGATTTTTAGCACCCTCCAGGACAGATGGTTTTTCTTGCATCTGGATGGGGTGGTATTTCCTTGGGCTGAACTGATATATATCCTCCTGGACTCGCATTTCCTGCTCAAGGAGCAGGTGGCAGCTGTGGCTTAGGGGGATTTTGCTCCAGATTCATCTAGTGAGCCAACTGAACTCTTTTCTCAACTAGGACACCTTGATCATGGTCACTCGTGCCTTGGTCACTCTCCTGTTTGGATTAACTGTGATACACGTTCCTGGGGCTGCCCTTGAATAAATGTCAACTAGTGCAACTAGAATGCAGCAATGCATACATGAATGGGGAGCCCTAAGGTTGCCCTGTCACACCTCTGTAGCCCAAACTGCACTGGTTTCTAGTTTTTTTTCCATTTGCAATTCAAGATGCTGATCATCACCTTTAAAGCCAGGCTATTTGCAGGGCCACCTTTCCTGAAGGACATCTTACCGGTCCTATCAGGTCAGATAGGATGGGCACACTACTGATTCCTTTCCCCAAATATAGTCCTCTAATGGGAGTTGGGAAGCCTGCCTTTTCTGTGGTAGCCCCTGTCCTATGTGACATCTTCCTCCCTGAAGTTGTCAGGTTTCCAACCCTGGAGCTTTCCTTAAAGCCTTAAAGGCCTTATTCTTTTGAGGCAGGGTCTCAAAATAGTCTCCTTGGGAACTTCTCAGCCTGTGTTTTCAAGAACTTTTATATTTATTTATTTAATTAATTAATTAATTAACAGTACTTATTTAATAAATTGGTTGCAGTCCACGCTGATCCAGGACTCTAGGCCCAGAGTTGTCCACTGGAAGAGTTAAAAGACTAAATATGGCAGCCATCATCACCATGACATGCACATTCTGCCCTTTCAGCCACAGCCTCCATCTTTATATTTTAAATACACACACACAAACCCAGAGAGGGGTGGAGAGAGAGACAATGCTCCTGCCCTTTTTAAAAAATATGTTGCCATTATAGAAAAAATTCACATGTGTGATGCTTGCTACTTATGCCACACATCAAATGAAAAAGGATATGCAATTATTGACATGAAATAATGTTATTATCTTGGATCTTTTTTCTCCCGCCCTCCCGCCCTCCTCAAAAGGAGACGTCCTTTCTTTTCTTTTCTTTTCTTTTCTTTTCTTTTCTTTTCTTTTCTTTTCTTTCTTTCTTTCTTTCTTTCTTTCTTTCTTTCTTTTCTTCTCTTTCTCATATTTCTACTCTGCTGTAATAAAATGAGCTAATAAAGCTAATAAAATGAGAAAGCTATCCAGAACAACTCTGTCTTAAAACTTCTGAAACGTTTACAAAGGAAGGAAATAGTTTGAGCTCAACTAGGAGGCTTTTCCATAGCAGCAACTCTTTGCTTCAGCCCCTCCCTTCACCCCGATCATGAACCATCCCAAAATATGGAACTGATAGCAGTTTCTCTCTGCTGGACTGAATTGCTAAGGCTGGTACTGGTTGGAATAGGCAGCTCTGCAAATGACCAAATGCCAGAATCCCAGGGACAGCCTTGTCTATGGGGGCATCCATGGGTGAGTGGGGGTGGGTGGGCGAGATGGCAGACCCAGCGTCACAATGCAAGCTTCATTTCTTTCACACATGCGTGCAACATTGATGCACACACAAGAGGGGTGGGATTTGCAGCAGGATGTTATGCTTACCATCTTGCCTGTTTTCACTTCCCTCCCTTCCTTATTGATACTGCTGACCATCAACTTTTGAAAGCAAAGTCAAACAGTGGGAATACAATTTCCTGATTTTCAAAACAAAGGGGAAAAATCATGTTCTTTTGATATACCCTCTGAAAAAGTTTTAAGCAGATTGCAAGATACTGTATGAAATAATTTTATTTTTTAATTTATGCTGCCCATCTCACCATTAAGCAATCCAATGCCCAAGGTTACAAGGAAGCTGAATATTGGTAAATATTTCCTTTTAGTAAAATTTCCTTACAGTAGCAGTTCAACAGTGGAACCACTTATCCAACAAATGGTGGAATCTCCTTTATTGCATGTTTCCGAAGCAAAGGTCATCTTTTCATATGTTGGGTGATGCTTTAATAGAGAAGTACGCTGATGAAAGGGTCTCTTCATCTCTAGGATCCTATGAAAAATCCCAATTTCCCTTCAAGATGCAGATAGAGACAAAGAAAAGATAAAAGCGAAACTTCTCTTGACTCATGATGACTACCAGCTGATGGATATATGTATCTTGGGATTTTTGACAACAAAACAGAAGTAATTTTAAGTGTGTGCATAAGTGCATTGGTCAGCTTACAGTCCCTGTCACATTTTGATTTTCTTACTTTGTTCAAATTTGTAATTTTTGTTTGACAAATGCAATAAAATTAAAAATTGTCATCTTCTAGCCTCCTAGAAATCTACCATTGGCCATTCATCCAGTTGGCTTTCATGCCTAAAGCAGGACTAGAGTTCACCATCAACTCCTGATTTCTAGTCTGGTGTCCTAACCACTAGACCAAACTGGCTCTCGTGATAGACCAGGCCAAGAAACAGACACCCAAGGGATTCCAGATAGGCTATTTTATTGTTGTAAGGTAGAACAGCAAAATCTTGAAAGTCAGTCTGCACCATTACATTCTTAACCAATTCAAGACCAAACTAATTTGAATTATTTTTTTACACTACTTGGAGAAGTATTAACTGCTTATCCAAGTTGCTTCTGAATCATCTTTTCATGCCTTCCTCAAGATTATTTCTAAATTCCTCTGTACAGAGATGCAGCAGTGCTGTGCCTGTGATCTGTTAGAATTGTCGAATTGTGCAATAGTGCTGCCAGCAATGCTTTCTTATCAATTTAGAGCAAAGCAAAGCAAAAAGCAAAGCAATGAAATGGGTGAAATCGCAAACATGCATTAGCTCGAGAATAGAATGCAGAGAAACACGGAAGTTGGCTTTTTTAATGTGGGAGAGGTTTTTTTAACGGGAGAAAATTTCAGCCAACGTTGACTCCCAGGACAAACCCCTGCAATTTTCTTGGCTGAGAGAGAGAATGGCTGGCTGAAGGTCATCTGGCTGGTTTAGTGCCCAAAGCAGAACTAGAACTCACTCTCTCCCAGTTTCTAGCATGATGTCTTAACCACTACACCAAACTGGTTCTCTAGAAGTTGGCATTGGATGCCTATATAAAATAAGAAAAATGAGAAATCCCCAAATAAAAGCCCACCCTGTTATTTCAGACCTTTTGGGACTTGGGTTGGCCTTAAAAATGTGACTCAGCTCAGTTAGGACAGGATAAGGGAAGCTTAAGAGGCTTCTGGAAGGAACCTAAAGTTGGTGGGCATCAAACACAGTCAGAGCCCCCATTAAAAGATCCTCCATCAGAAGCTGCAGCAGGAGAAGGATGCTAGCAGGCAGTTTAACACCTGGTAACATGGTCATTGAGTGAATATGGCTTTGCTTGTCAGAAGGTTGCAAAAGGGGATCACCGCACTGCAACCATCATGAATAGGAACCAGACCTGTTAACACCTAGACCTGTTCTGTCCTAGTAAAGAAGCCACTCAAGGTTGCTGTCCTAGCTGATTTATTGTGGGACCAGTGAAGGAGGTAAAGATCTGCTGGATTTCTCTGGCTTTATTTCCCATGCTCTCAGCATCACCTGGCAGTGGGAAAGACATCAAGAGTTTCTCCTCAGACTCTTTGAGTTTCTAGCTCCTGGCCATTCTTCTTGAATGAGTTAGGAACCTTTTTTTTAGGTACAGGTTGTTCTGACCCAGGCTTCTCCAAAAAGCACTAAGCAGAGTCTTTGTCCTGGCAAAACCCCTTTTATTAAATGGAGGTGAACTTCTTGCATTCACATTCAGCCAAAGGCCTGGCAAACAGTCTTTCAAGGGTCTAATTAGGAGCACAGACTTTATCTAGCCTGGAGTGCTGCCAAGTAAATATTTTCAAATGCAGTGCTGACAAGGAAGGACTCAGCACAGACTCTCTGAGATGCACAGAGAGATCTTCACACTGCTGCAATGAACGAATTGTTTCCTGTAAAAGCCTCCTCCCCTTTTGCCCCTCTTTTAATCCCTGAATGGAGTTCAGCATTCACCTGTGGCCTTACTCCCACGTCAACCCTTAGTCAGTAATTGTTCTTTTCTTTTGGCAGCTCTGCGCATGCACAGCTCCAGCTGTTCCCCCGCCTCACCACTGTCTGACTTCGAAGGCAGCTGATGACTGCCAGCCTGCCCTGGCCTCATCTCTGTCTCTGACACAGTCCTCATCTGAGCCTTTCTCAGCCTCCAGGATTGGCCCAGATTCCTCCCCGAGTTCCTCACTATCCGACTCTGCTGACAGCTCCGCTAGCTGCCGGTGGGTTACAACACAGCTAGTCCCCAACTTACAACAGTTCATTCAGTGGCTGTTCGGAGTTACAACAGCACTGAAAAAGGGACTTGGAACCATTTTCCACGCTTACAGCCATTGCAGCATCTCCGTGGTCACGATCGAAGTTCAGAATACCCACGTCCTTTCCCAACAAATCAAACACAATTCAAAAGGAACAGAAACCTTGTAATGCTTTTACAAAATAATTAGCTGTGATAAGCACAAGTCTTGCCAAACTGCAAGACTTGCCAAAAGATATCAGACAAGAAATAATTGGCAATACAAGACTCCTCAAATACTAACTCAGGATACTGGAATGTCCATGAGGCTGGAGTTTCAAAATGTCTCTGCCTTCTGCAAATTATGTTTGTTTCACAGCTGGCTTTTATCTTCTTGAAGGAGGGGCCATTATCTTGCAGCCTTACTCCCGAGTCGCCCATGTTGTTGTAACTGCTCTTTTCCCCAAGCAATCCTGTGCACTTAGCACAGGCTCCTCAGGAACCTCCTCATCACTGCCGCCAGCCCCCACAATCTCTGAAGGCAGCAGTCTACTCCCTAATGGTCCTGGACCCTCACCTGAGTCCTCGCTCTCCTCAGCCGTCTGCACCTGCTGCCACAACACTACTTGACAACTCGTTCATATTCATAACAGTTGCAGTGTCCCAGAATCCCAGGATCCCCCTTTGCAGCCTTCTGACAAACAAAGTCAATGGGGAAGCCAGATTCAATTAATGACTATGTTACTAACTTCAGAACTATAGTGATTCACTTAACAATGGTGGCAAGAAAGGTTGTAGAATGGGGCAAAATTCACAACAAATGTTTCACTGAGCAACAGAAATTTTCGGCTCAACTGTTGTCGTAAGTCACAGACTACCTTTACAGTGCCCAGATTATCTCAGAACTAGAAGTGGGGCCTGATCAGTGAAGTATATAGTAAAGTTATGACTTGTGATTTGTACCTTATCCTATTGATATGGCCTAAAATCGTGTTTCCATTTCTTATTTTACCACGTGATCTTGAGAACACTATAGTTCCAAGATCATTTTCAACCCAAAGTGACCAAAACCATTTTATTGGCTAACCCCTCAATTTAAAATAACGATAACAATAATAATAATAATAATAATAATAATAATAATAATAATAATAATAATAATAATTATAATTATAATTATAATTATAATGGTGATGATGTAGCAGCACTATTTAAATATAAATGGAATTGATTTGATTTTCCTCCAGATCCTTATTGATAGTAAAAAGAAAATTGCCTAACAAAGGGTTTTTTTTAAAAAAAGAAAGAAAAAAAAAAGAAAAGATGCAACAAAACAACTACATATTTGCAGTTTGCTTTGAACTGCAAACCCTCTGTTAGGCAGTTACATGTTTGCAGTTTGCTTTGAACTCGTACATCAAGAATCTTTGTGTCTTCTCTTCGATCCAAATCCAGAAGTGGGAAGCTATATTGCAGCCACCTCTAATATTAATTGTTTTCCACGGGTATCTGGATTGCAACGCTCAATTTTTTTCTGGCAGTTAATTATGGGAAACTGCAGGCATCCTATGCCCAATATATATCTGAAAAAGAGTAGGAAGTTTCTCACAGGAGGCCATCGGCTGCAATGAATTAGACTTTCTCGGCCTTCCATCAGGTTGCTTGAAGGAATTTTAAGAAGGCTTCCTTGAAGGACTTGGAGCTGCTTCGGTACCCCACCCCAAATCTGGGGCCTTTAGTCCAGGGGCCTCCAACCTTGGCAACTTTAAGACTTGTGGACTTCAACTCCCAGAATTCCTCAGCCAGCTTTGCTGGGTGAGGAATTCTGGG
>BHEV01106169.1:4404-22503 GCA_004319985.1 Emydocephalus ijimae | reverse complement strand
CCTCCTCCTCCTTCTCCTCCTCCACCTTCTCCTCCACCTTCTCCTCCTGCTCCACCTCCTCCTTCTCCTCCTTCTCCTCCTCTCCATAAACCTCACTCCCTTTTTAGCTGATGTTCTCTTGTTGGGTCATGAAACACCTGCAAGGAACCAGCCAAGCTCAGAGAGCACCTGACACCCCCCAATTTAACCCCAAGCTGCAGAGATTCTCTTCTACTGAACACAACTCTGCAGAGCCCAGGGCTCTGTATCTCTGGGCCCTTTGGGGTTGATAACAGCCAGAATCCATCTGGGTTTCTGGGTTTCTAACTCTTGTGGAGGTCTCTCCCAACTGCATCTGGGCGCCTGGTTCTCCTCCTTGCAGTCTACAGCTATTGGGGAAAAGGTGATGGATTCATTAGTAGTCTGGCATGAATCATCGCAGCAGTTGAGCCTCGGTGCCTCGGGTTGCGTGTTGCCATGTGTATGTGTGTGTGTGTGTATGTGTGTGTGTGTGTCAGGGGGCAACCACCTTGTGTACATTGATCTCTGGGCCTGCTTTGCAGACGGCTCTGTGTTCCTTTAATAAAGCTTCCAATGTCTTTGCCTTCATCCTCCTTGCCTTCCTGTCTCCAGCATCACCTGCTGTCACTACTGATTGATTAGGGTAGCCATGGCAACCGAGGAGCCAGTCAATCAGATCACAGTGCTCCGTCTACTGTCTTGACATCTGGGCTGCCCACATATGGTCCGACACAACAAATTGGTTTAATGACAGCGTCATGCACAAAAAAATGTAAGCGTGCAATAAAAGCAAAAAAAGAAGAAGAAATAAAATAAATCTTCCTTACTTGCTTGCTTCCTTCTTTTTCTCCAATCTCTTTCCTGTCTTCCTTCCTTCCCTCCCATCTTCTTCCTTCCTTTCTCCTCTTTTCTTCTTATCTTTCCTCCCTCCCTCCCTTCCCTTCTTTTCTTTCTTTCTTCCCTTCCTTCCTCCCTTCCTTCCCTCTCTTCCTTCCTTCTTTTTTATACCTGGGATATTATGCAATAATTAGAATTCAAACAGAATCTGTTGATCTTTTATTTTTATTCATTATAATTGCTCAGGCTTCATACACACTGACATTCATGGTCAACGCCATCCTGGCCAGCTGAATCTAGAGTTGTTGGAGATGACAGAGCTGTCCAACGATGAGTCTGGGCACAGATGGCGTATTCTGACGAATGCTTTGCCTGGCCCTTTGTTTTCTCCTGGGCCAGGATCCCTCCATCACGTGTCACCACAGCTACCACTCTTGCTGTGCCTGGATTAAGCAAGAGATTCTGCTTTCATTTCAGGTATCATTTTGTCCAGACTGGTTTCAACTGTTACTGTTTGCTCCTGTGCATGTCTCCCTCCCTCTCTCCCTCCCCTTTCCTTCCTTCCTTCTTTCCATCTCCTCTCCTCTCCTCTCTTCTTCTTCTTCCCCTCCCAATGATGTGTCACTTCCAGAGTATCAGAATGAGACCCTATTTAGCACACAGCGATTGACTTCAGCTCGGTCTCTGGTTGCCAGCCGCTTCTCTGGAGACTCTAGAAAGAGTGCAGAGGAGAGCAACAAAGCTTCATTAGGGGCCTGGAAGCTAAAACATACAAAGAACAGTTGCAGGAATTGGGTATGTCTACAGTCCAGTGAGAAGAAGGAAAAGGGACGGGTGATGGTATGTTACTGGTTCTGACTGGTTCAGCTGAACTGGTAGTAAAAAAAAAAAGCTTTTTCCTCTGCCAACCAGCTGAGAGGAAGAAGAAGAAGAGAAGAGCCCAGCATTGGCCCTCCCACTGGCTCCTGTGCTTTCCTCTTTATCCTCTCACCTGATTGGTGCTACAGGTCTCAGCTGGTGTGAGGAAAGCTGCGTGCCTGCATTAGGCAAAGCACGCCCACCAAGCCACGCCCACCAAGCCACGCCCACCATACTAGTGGTAAAACAATTTGAATCCCACCATTGAATAGGGGAGACAGGATAGCGGTCTTCCAATCTTTGCAGGGTGAACATACAGAAGGGGTGGGGTCAACCTATTTTCCAAAGCACCTGATGGCAGGACCTTGGAGATCTCCCTCCATGCCACAGAATTTCATTTCATTGTATGCCAATTAGTGTACATTCAAAGTGACAAAAAAGTTATTTTAAGTCTAAGTCGGAGAAGCAACGGATAGAAACTAATCAAAGATCCTAGAACTAAGGATGAACTTCCTGACTGTTGGAACAATTCATCAGCGGAATGGCTTCTCTCCTGAAGTCATGGGTGCTCCATTGCTGGAGGTTTTTAAGAAGAGACTGGACAACCATTTGTCTGAAATGATGTCAAGGGTCTCCTGCCTGAGCAGGAGTTTAGACTAGATGACCTCACGGTCCCTTCCCACTGTGTTACTCTGTCCTTCTGCCTTCTGTACCCCAATCCGTGGCTGCAACTGTGACTCCTACTTTCCAACTCATACAAATGACACTTCAGTACTACAGGGGTAAAAAAACTGTCCCCCAACCAACCCCCAAGGAACTAGTTCTCCATGCACAAAGCAACTTAAGTAACCCTTAGAAGGAAATGCAGAGCGAGGATTCCTCAACAGGATCAAGCAAGGCTGTCTTGAATCTAGCAAGGTAATCCAGTGGCAGAAGAATTGGGATGGGGGCGGGGGGCAGAGGATGTTAAAAAGCGAACTGCAACACACACAAAATAATAATAATAATAATAATAATAATAATAATAATAATAATAATAATAATAATAATAATAATAATAATAATGTTCTGACCTAGGCTTCCTTAGAAAGCATAAAACACAATTTTAAATCCCGGCAAAACCTTTTATTTCTATGGCTGTGAATTACGTTCATTCCCAGCCTGCAAGTCTTCGTGAACAGTCTTTCAGGGGAATGCTTATAAACACCCACCTTATCACACATGGAAAGTGGCCAGAGAACAAATGGCCAGACGCAGAGCAAGGCCAAACTTGACACAGAGTCAAACAGAGCTTTTCAGAGCTTGAATCGACCAGATGAAATAATTGCTTCCTGCAACAGCTCATGTCCCATTTGCTCCTCTTTTGTGTCCCATAGGAAGGCCCAATCACCTCCGAGGTGTGGCCTTACTCCTGAAATCAACCCTGCTTGTTGAGGTAATTCCCCGCTAGGAGAATGAGTGCATACAGGGAGACGTATAGAGAGTAGTGTTGGAATAATACACATACAGAACACAGATACACCGTACAGTAAATGTAGGTTTTTACTTCCAGAAAGGTTTAAGCAAAGTCCAAAATAAGCAATCCAAAGTCATTCACAAGTAAATGTCAGTTTTCAATCCAGGGATAATCCAAATATCAAATTCCACTGTCAAAAACAGTTCAGTAACAGACTTACATTAAATCCAGAAATATCAGTCAATTAGGAAAAATGGAGGAACAGCAATACTTTCCAACAGAAGGAAACAGAGAGACTCACTCAGACACACTCTCTTCTGAGACTCAGACTAAGATAACCCAGGTTTCTGACTCCATCTTATGGCCGTTTGAGAAACCACACCTAATTACAGGTTTTGCATTTTCTTAAAGATACAGTTTTAAAATGTTTATCCTGGTTTATATATTTCTAACCCAAATACTTGTTAGGTGACTCATATTCCTAACACTGCTTTCTCAATTGTTCTTGTCTTCCGGTAGACCTGCGCATGCTCAGGCTGGGAAGTGGTTCCAGAAGATGCCCCGCATCACTGTTGTCCGAACCCAAAGGCAACTAATTGCTGACTGCCAGCCTGCCTCGGCCCAATCTCTGCCTCTGCTGCAGAGCCCTCCTCAGGGTCTTCCTCAGCCTCCAGACCTGGCCCAGGTTCTTCCACCACCTCCTCACTACTGTCTGACTCTGCTGCCAGCTCCACCAGCCAGAACAAATAAAGAAGGAGGCTTCGATCACACTGTGGCAGTTTCCATCTTGATTTATTTTTTCATTCCCTCCACAAATGCACCTACCTGGTCCTCACCAAAAAGCTGACTTATTTGATATGTCTAAGCAAATTTCTCAAGGAATCGCCCTTTGTATTGTGCCTGGAAGAAGACCAGATCTTATCGTCTGACGTGTTGTAGTAGCTGTCCATCTTTACGTCTCCCGTCTCATTGTTCTGCTTCGGGGCTCCAATGAAGCAGCCTTTGAGAAGGTACAGAAGCTTTGCGTTCCTGAGTCCAATGCCTGAAGCGATCATAAATCTACTTCGGAATCAATAGCAGGGCCTTCCTGATCACGGAGAAAATACACAAAGGATTGGAAAAGAAACGCGAAGAATACAAAGCCTCTTTTAAAAGAAAAGGGTGAGAATGCTTTTACTTGTTGAAGAATGCCGGGGTGCATGGCCAACGACACAGCTCCATTTTACTGATTATATTGACTGGACTTTGGGTGGATGGGAAGGGAACTGGACAGAGTTACAGGTGTGTGTGTGTGTGTGTGTGTGTGTGTGTATTAGAGGTGCGATGGCTCAAGGTGAATGACACTGACTTTGTCAGTTAGAAAACCCTGGTTCAAGACTGAAGCACTGCGCAATGGGATGAGCTCCTGCCCGTGTAGCAGTTCAAAAGCATGTAAATGCAAGTAGATAAATAGGTACCACTTCAGTAAAAAGGTAACATACATACATCCACACACATTCTTGGTAAGAAGCTTTTTGGAAGCACCTCCAAATGGCCTCGATGACTCTCTAAAAGGATGCAAATGACCAGCTGTCTGCAAGGAATGTAGACTTCCCTTCCCATCCATCCCAGAAGCTTCTTCAGAGCTGAAAAAGCTTCTGGGGTGAGAAGCGAAACATCTTCAAAGAAAAAGCAAGAAAAGTCCAGTTGCCTCTTGCAAAAAAAGTGCCTTTCGGACAACCATGACCTGGACGACTGAGAATCTCCCTAAACAAGAAGGCAAAGAGTGACCCTCCCAAATACTTCTCGGCCTTATCTGATCTTTCCCAGGTGAAAGCTGTTGGCCTGGGGAGATTCCTGTATTATAGGCAGAGAATAATAAAGTAGCTGATTTGCATATGTCGTCCTGGTTGTTAGCACCTGGGCTTCCAAGACCATAGATACACACACGCTTATTTTAAAAACAAGTCTTGTTTTATTGCAACGCTGGGAATTATTTTCATTCCTAGCTGGTAATGAATGTCAAAACAGTCCCTCGAAATAAGCACCCACCTTTCTTTCTTGTGAAGTGCTGTCAATAACAGAAGTGTCCAATGAACTAGAAAAGAAACCAATCGAAGTACAAAGAGCTTCAAGAATGAATCTGAACCGAATTGAAACAGGAGAATACTCAAGATAGTGATATATAGACATGTAGATATGTAGAATAAATAAAGTTAGATATTAATAATCACCGATAAGAGATATGTATATAATAATTACTGATGATAAATATATATAACTATTAGAGATATGTATGAGTGGTTGATAAAAATATGAGACAATAACATATGTGGATGTAAATGCTGTCAAAAATATGATTTGTATTAATAGAAAACAATAAAAAGTACTATTTAAAAAAAAGAATGAATTTGAACCGAACGAATGACTTTGCTTCCTGCAAGGGTTTTGTCATCTTGGCCTGACTTTTATCCCTTATGAGAGGGACAGTCACCTCCCAGCCTTACTGCCGAGTTGCCCCTTTTGTCTCAGCTGCTCTCACCTTTTAGCAGCTCTGTGCACACGCGCACTGGGACCAGGCTCCCCTGGGTCCTCTTCCTCGCTGCTGCCAGACTCCGGAGGCTCCAGAGGCAGCACCCCACTCCCAGATGGTCCTGGCCCCATCTCTGGACGCAGGACCCTCATCTGAGTCCTATCCAGACTCCCGGACTGGTCCCCGTTCTTCCCCACTGTCTGATTCCACTGCCGTCTGCACCGGCTGCCAGTGAACCACAACAGCACCTGACATTTCCTTCCTTTTTAAGAATCCAAATCCTTGAGTTTGGTTTCCTTCTGTCCTCTTTGTGGAAGATTTTGAAACCATCCTTCAGTTTCTAAGTAGCTATGTCACTCCAAAATTTGAGCTGGCATGAGTTAAGCCAAAACTTTGCAACGCACTTTAGCCTCACCCCTCCCTCACCTTTGCAAATTACTGGTTGTGCAGTGACAGAAGAGCTGAGTTGATTTGATCTTGCAAGCTTAGGCTGTAATAGTTATTAAAGCTCTCCAGAAACTCACAGCTACTAGATCAAAGTGGCTTACAAGAATACCTCAAGTACTTTGCACATTAATTAAGATAGATGTGACGTTCCAGCTGCCAAATAGATCTGAAATTCTTGCAGCACAACTTTAGAGGAGGCTAAAGCTCGGAGTTTGCTAGCACTGCAGAATAATGAAGATTTAATTCAATGGTTAAGCCTTAAGGCCTCACAATATACAGCTTCATGTTTTCGTGGTGAGAATATAGTTAAGAAATTGATTTGAATGAATTAAGATATTAAAATATTTACCCTGAGTTTCATTGTCATACTTTAGCTGCATCAGACGATGAGCTTCAGAACAGTGGATGTGAATATCAAGTGCCAAACTTGTCCAAAACTCGCTGCTTTTTTCACCGTATATCTTCTATTTCCTATTCCTATTCCACTCTTCTCTTCTCTTCTCTTCTCTTCTCTTCTCTTCTCTTCTCTTCTCTTCTCTTCTCTTCTCTTCTCTTCTTTCTCTTCTCTTCTTTTGCATTCTTTCTCTTCTCTATTACTCTCTTCTTTTTCTTCTTTTTTCTTCTCTTCTCTATTATTCCTTCTCTTTTCTTCTCAATTATTTTCTTCTCTATTATTCTCTTCTCTTCTACATTTTCTTCTCTTCTCTTCTTTAATTCTCTATTCTAGTCTAATCTAGTCTATTCCCCTTAATCATCAAAGTTATGGATGAGAGCTTAACGTTGCTGATCTGGAGAAATACAGATAAATAAATATCAAATGGAACAATTCTCCATGGTGGTACAGCCAAGAGACTTCCCCCCCCAAATTTGAGTTTATCTTGAATTCATAAAATAGGCAGCCTGAAGTCCCCAGGACTTTTGGAAACTATTGCCTGAATTTGTCACCAATAATTAGCAATTGCTCCATCACGAGATTATTAATCACTTCTTTTCTTATCAGTAATAATGATGATAATAGGAGCCATAGCAACTGGTAGCATAGAAAGTCCTCAGCTTACGAGCATAAATGAGCTTTAAATTTCTGTTGTTGCTAAGTGAGACTGTTGTTAAGTGAATTTTGTCCCATTTTATGACCTTCCTTGCCACAGTTGTTAAGGGAACCACTGCTGTTGTTCAGTAAGTGGCACAACTGTTAAGCAAAACTGGCTTCCCCGTTGTCAGAAAGTCACAAAAGGGGATTACATGACCCCGGGACAATGAAACCATCATAAATACGAACCAATTGCCAAGCATCTGAATTTTGAACATGGGGTATTGCAATGAATTTTTTTTCAGTGCCCTTGTAACTTTGAAGAGCCACTAAATGAATTGATGTAAGTTGAAGATTCCCTGTAACTTGAAGGAATGTTTCTAATGTTGCTTTTTGCAAAAGTTTGAAGTCCGCTGATTGGCTGTTCATCAAAAAGTCTACACTGGGGGGGGGGGAGGGATTCCCATTGCCCGATTGCAAAGGTTAATCCTCTGAACTCTTCTTTGAAATCTGGTTTATTTTCCCCCATTCCTTTGATGATATTGTGTATTTTGTTTGCCTCAGCGCTTCCACAGTGTTTGTCCTCAAAGCAGCAAGCATTAAAATAATTGGTGATAAGCACAAAATAATTAAAGCAGGAAACAAATAAAAGGACAATCTTTAAAATGATAAGCTATTTAATTAAACTTAAAGATGGGAAAGCGTTAGGCTTTTCTAAAAAATCTATAATCGCCAATAGAAGAGAATCTCTATAGTTCAGGGTTGAACTGTGGGGTCTTTGGTGCTCTCCGAGCTTGGTGGGTTTCTCACAGATGTTTCATGACCCAACTAGGGAACATCGTCAGTGCTGGAAGGGGGGGGAGGAGGAGGAGGAGAGGAGGAAGAGGAAGAGGAAGCGGAAGAGGAAGGGTGGACTGTGGGGTCCATGATGCTCTCTGAGTTTGGTGAATTTCTTGCAGATGTTTCATGACCCAACTAGGGAACATCATCAGTGCTAGAAGGGAGGAGGAGTTGGAGGAGGAAGAAAAGGAGGAAGTATGGATTGTAGGGTCCTTGGTGACCTCTGAGCTTGGTGGGTTTCTTGCAGAAGTTTCATGATCCAACAACGGAACATCATCAGTGCTAGAAGGGAATGGGGATTGTGAAGAGGAGGAAGAGGAGGAGGGAGGAGGGAGAGGATTGTGAGGTCCATGGGTGTTCTCTGAGCTTGGTTCTTTTCTTGTAGACATTTCATTACCCATCTAGGGAACATCCTCAGTCCCAGAATGGAGTAGGATTTGGGAAAAGAGGGAGGGAGGGAGGGGAGAAAGAGAAGATGACTGTGAGGTCCTTGGTGGTCTCTGAGCTTTTGTGATTTTTTTAAGTGAATCAGTGAAGTTGCTAAATTAGCAACCTGATTGTGAAGTGAATTTGGCTTCCCCCATTGGCTTTGCTTGTCAGAAAGTCACAAAAGGGAGTCGTATGACCCCGGAACATTTCAACTGTCATAAATACGAGTCGGTTGCCAAGTGTTTGAATTTTAATCAGCATGAGGATGCTGCAAAGCTCGTAAGCAGGGATGGGCTTCAAAAAATTTAACATCAGGTTCTCTGCCCGGTTGCTGGGGGTGGCGTAGCCTAGTCAGCCTCCTGCACCATAGTGGGGGGTGGCGTTTCACCCTCCCCTGGATCCAGTGGCCTTCTGGAAGCCAGAAATGGGCCATTTTCCAGCCTTCCGGAGCCTCTGAGAGGGCCGTTTCTGCCCTCCCTGAGCCTCCATGTGGGCTCTGCACTTACCTGGATCCAAAACGCACCACATGGGAACTCCTGGGAGGGGAGGGGTGGCCAGAGCCACCCAGTCATTGCAACTACCGGTTCGGTGAACCAGATGTAAAATTAACACCCGGGTCTCCTGAACCGGTGTGAACCAGTAGCATCCCATCCCCTGGGACTTGTAAGCCTGAAAAATGATCATTTTTCATCATTTCCTTCAGTGCCGTTGAACCATTGAACAGTGACTAAATGAACTGTTGAGGGCCGCATGCCCTGTTCCGCCACCCCCATAGCTCTTCGGGCCTTTAAAAATCAATTTCTGCTCTAATTTCAAGGCAGCTGGGACTGGAAAAGAAATATTCAATGATTGTTTTTTTTTGGTCCCTGATTTAAAACTTAAAAAGCAGAAAATATATGTCGCTCGGAGCAAGTTCAGACTAAGGGCATCATTTTCACGTTTTTATTTACTTTTTTCCCAAAAGCCAAAATAAATGGCTGCTCAGGAGAGAGAAGACAGGACTGGTGGGTTCCTTTCGCCCCCCCCCCCAAAAAAAAAACAAATTCATCCAGATGGACAGGTTTTCAACGAAAGCTGTGGCCAAAATGAGCAAACAAAGCTTTTTACTCCATGTGGAGGGCAGCGAGCTATTAAGTTGTCCCCAGGAAACGTGCTGCTTTACTCCTTATTTATGTGCTATTGACATATTGTTGATGATTGAAAAGCAGCTCAGGGTAGCTCCTTTCCCAAAGGAGATTATAGTCTTCAACTCTTTGAAAGGGAGTAAAAAACAGAAAGGCAGGGAAGTTAAGGGTGGAGGAGAACCAGGGATGAAATCACACTAATTTGGGTTTATAGGCCGGGGAGGGGATTGGAAGGTGGGGGATTAAAGCCACCCATGAAACTCACTTCCAGGGCCAGTTCAAAATGTGCAGTTTCCTCGTAAAATTGTGGCAAGTTTTCAACCAACAGTGCATACTTGCCAACTCTACCGCTTTGGGCGGTAGACTACCGCTTTTTAGAGGTTTTGAAAGGCTACCGATTTTCTCTTCTGATCTACCGATTTTGTAGCAAACCTACCATAAAATGAAATGGAAGTCATATTTTCCCTTCATTGTGCGTTGATTCCCTAAAATAAGCTAGTAATTAGAATACTAAATGATAATTTCAAGGAACTCGTTCCTCAAAAACGCCGTATTCCGTCTTCACCCCCCTCCCACACCCTCCCCCCCTCGCGCGCAAGCGCGCTCGGGCTTGGTCGCTTCGCTCCCTCGCAAAATCTACCTCTTCAGGATTCCAAAATGTTGGCAAGTATGACAATTTCTGCTGGTGCTTGCAGGGCCAGAAGAAAAAAAGAAGGAAAGTCCAGAGAAAATATTTATAGCTGGGGGGTGGGGGGAGAACTGTGGGGGTCCTTTCTGATCTTGGTAGTTTTCTTGCAGACGTTTCATGATCCAACTAGGTAACATCATCAATGCTAGAAGGGAGTGGAGGAGGAAGAAAAGAGGGAGAAGGAGGAGGGGGGGAGGAGGAGGAGAACCGTGTGGTTCTGGGTGGTCTCTGAGGTTGGTGGTTTCCTTGTAGATGTTTCATGACCCAACTAGATAACAACATCAGTGCTAGAAGGAGGGAAGGAAGGAAGGAAGGAAGGAGAGGAAGAGGACAAGAATAATTTTGGAAATTCTCCTAAAGCACTTCATAAGTTGATGAGACACCCTGATAAATAGAATCCAGGTTTGTTCTCCTAAAAACGTCTTATAGAAGCCCATTTATAAGGGCTGGCTCTTTTTCAATTCACCAGAAGTCATTCGGAGTGAGATGTAACAGAATAACAGAGTTGGAAGGAACCTTGGAGGTTGAAAACCAATCAAGGAGAGAAGCAACTTAGATCTGAGGAGAAACTTCCTGACAGGGAGGCTAATTAATCAATGGAACGGCCTCCCACCAGAAGTTGTGGGTACTCCAACACTGGAGGCTTTTAAGAAGAGACTGGAGAGCCACTTATCTGAAATGGTAGAGTCTTCTGCTTGATCAGGGGCTGGAGTAGAAGACCTCCAAGGTCCCTTTGCACACTGTTGCTCTATTGTTCTGCTACATCTCATTCCTGGGTCTTGAGGAAGAGGTAGCTTTCCCTCCTAGCCCCCTCTCCCTTTTGTCAAATGGAAAGCGAGATCTGCATGAACAAAGCATTAGTCAACTGTTCCTAACAATAGCACAAAGTAATGAAAAAAGGCCCAGCTCAGACAATAGACCCTGAATTTTAATGTCTCGCTTAATGTTCTCCATTAAAACAGATCTATATTCATTTTCCAAATTCATTCACATGCAGGCAGGGAGAGAGAGAGAGAAAGAGAAAGAGAGAGAGAGAGAGAGAGAGAGAGAGAGATCTCAAAAGAGCAGCCACCCTGAATGTCACCTGTGGGATGCGTATTGAAAGAACCAGTAGTTCTGAAAGATGTGTAGCCTCTGAGCACAGGCAGAGTATCCCCGTATACCAACAAACAGGAAGAAATGAGCTTTTGTTCCATTTGTGTTTTCTAGTTTAGCCCAGTGCTTTGTTTCTATGAAAATCCTTGGCAAAACTATGAGGTTTGCCTAAAGAGATCTTTGTGGTTTAATTCTGGATTTGGCCAACTGGAGAATCCAACCAGCTGGAGATCAAGCTCTTTTTGTGGTGATCTCTACTTTTTGTATCTGGTAGATCCCAGATGTGTTTCCCAAGAAGAAGGTAAGAGCAGGAGCTTGGGACCCACTGAATTCTGTGAAAGCTGGATGTGATCCCAGAGAGATCTACAGAATCCTTTACTAACCCCACCATGGCCCTTTGAAGACACAGGCAGGGAGATCTGTTTTTGAAGGCACTCTCCGCCAGCCTCAAGGAGCTCAGAGGAATCATGGATTTTGCAGATTTAAGTTTCTGACTGAGAATTCTGAGGATGGAGTCCCAGCGCATCTGGAGAACATCAATTTGAATCAGGATGTCATGGATTCCTAAACAATGAAATTACCGGACAGCCAGCTCCTCCATTTTGAGGCAGAATTCAGAAAGAAAAGATCCCTACCAAAGTTGACTTTCCAACTTTGAGACCTCTTCAGCACAGGAACATCCAGCCTCAGAGTCATCGGTTCTCTTAACAGAATAACAGAGTTGGAAGGGACCTTGAAGGTCATCTCGTCCAACCCCCCCTCCATTCAAATAGGAGCCCCTACACCATTTCTGACAGATGGGCAGTCCAGTCTCTTCTTAAAAGCCTCCAGGGATGAAGCTCCCACAACTTCTGGTGGCAACTTCTGTTCCATGGGTGGATTGTTCTCACTGTCAGAAAATTCCTCCTTATTTCCAGGTTGAATCTCTCCTTGTTCAGTTTCCATCCATTGGAAATCCCAAGTCAAAAAATATTCTGTCTCTTCTCTAGCCTTCATCTTTAGTGTTAACCTATCCATTTCCTCACAATCATGGTTTTTTATATATATATATATTTTCATCAAAGTCTTCTTGAGTCACCAGCTCACCTGGTGCTTGCCATTTGGCCCAAGTTCCTTCCACCTGGCCAGTATCCAGCCAGCCTTAGCTGACCTCTAAAATCTGAGTAAGAGTTAGATCTGCATAAGGTCTGGATAGGACCTACCATGTTTCCCAAAAAATAAGACCCTGTCTTATACATGTTTTGCCACCCAAAAAGGCGCCAGGTCTTATTTTTGGGAGATGCCAGCCAGTGACTAACCTCACTTGTGTGTATCACCCCTGGCCTCCTTTTCGCTGTCAGAGGCCTTCAGGAACTTCTTCTTCTGCGGTCGGCAAGGCTTCCCTAAAGGCCTCTGCAGTTGATAACAGAGTTCTGGATTGATCTGGAGTTTTGTTATCAGCTCCAGAAGCCTTCAGGAAAGTCTTGCCAGCCTTGCCAACTGCAGAAGAAATGGGCCGGCAAGGCAGGTGTCGGGGTGTGAGAGGCCTGGCTACAGATGTTCAAAGGTAAGAAGCAGAGCAGCTCCACCACCCTGCATTCCCACCCTAGTTTAATTTTTACCCGTGCACCCTGGAGTGGGTGGGATCTTAATTAGGGCTTATTCTGGAGTAGGGCTTATATTGGATGCATGTGTAAAATGTCAGGTGGGGCAGAGACCTGTTGCTGCACCACGGTGACAACTGGGGTGCAGTTGGCAGCTGAGTTGGAATGGGCTGTTGGGCCAGAATTGGAATCCTGACATAAAAATCAAGCTAGGACTTACTTTCAGGTTAGGTCATATTTTCAGGGAAACAGGATAGGACTCCAGGCTAGATTGGAAAGGACACAAATACAAAGAAATGCCTTCCGATATTCTTCCCAGCATGTCGAAGTAGGATTATATTTTAATCTCTCTCTCCTTCTCTCCCTCAATATGCATCATTCTGCTCTTTTTTTCTATAATCTCTCCTGCTCAATCATCCGATCCATAAATCACCAGTTCATTTTCTTCGTGTTTATGCAAAAAGTCCATAAGAGGTTTTGCAGTCGATAATGGATGTGTATAATGTCTCCTCACTAATCAGAGAAGTCATTCATCCCTGGTGCAAAAGGTCTGCAAATTGGCCAGGATGGAGGCTGCTTTGGCCAGGTGGGGCTACCTGAGGCTGGTAAAAAGTGGCTGCCCAGGAAAAGGTGGCTCCCCAACCTGCTTGGCCTTCTGAAAGAGCCTGAAAAGCTGGCACTGCCAGCTGGCCTGGGGACAAAGTGGGGACACTCTATGTTGGGGGTGGCAGAACTTTCCTAAACCCCTTGTCTCCTATTCTTTGGGTTTTTAGTTTCTTACTTAATCCTCTTGAGGAAGAATTCAATGCCCTCCCACCTCACTGACCCACTGCCTTGTTCAAAACAGTGGTTAAATTGGTTGCTTGCTGAAATATTAACCCCTGGTTATTTCTCGTTCCGGGATGTGATTTTTTTCTGAGGGGGGAAGCCCGTCAGCCTTGGAAGCAGAGGTGGGTATTCAGCAGGTTCTGATCAGTTCTGGAGAACCAGTAGCGGAAATTTTGAGTAATTGGGAGAACTGGCCAATCCCACCTCTGACTGGTGCTGCCAACCCCATCTCTCCTCTGCCTCCCATTGAGTCCCAGCTGATCAGCTGGGTCTCCTTTGGTTGCCCTGCACAGGAGAACAGAGCTGGAAAGCAGGTTAGCGGGGTGGGGAGGGAAGGGGGATTGTGCAGTAACCTTCCCCTGCCATGACCACCAAGCCACACTACCAAGCCACGCCCACAGAACTGGGAGTAAAAAAAATTGAATCCCACCACTACTTGGAAGCTGTTTTTCTTCTTGGAAGCTTCGAGGCTGCCTGGAAATTTGGGAGGGGGGATTTCATAGTGAGGTAGAAAGATTAGACTCAACAACATTCTTTCTCGGTGTGTAAAGGACAGGTTGCCCTGCACCCGGAGGGGAGTGACTGAGGGAAGGTCTCCAGTTGGGACAAAATTTTGATAGGGCCAGAGGTTGGTCTTATGGGTGCAAGGGATGGATCTTTGGATTTCTCTTTCGGGAAGGGAAAACCCAGAACTCTCAGATTCAGGTTTTTCCAGATGTACCAATATGACAATTCTAATAAAATGGAACTTTGAGGAACTGCTCATCTTGGAGTTTATTGGGTTGGAGTTGGTTTATTGGACTGTTGACCTGGGGCTGGCTAGGGGCTGTGTCTGGTTACCTAACTTCTGGCAGAGGAAAAGGCCGTCATCGATATGGGGTGTACCCGTTGCCTAACCAGCCTCACTAAATGTTTCCGCCAGGTCTCGGTATTCATCTCAGAAGCCATCTTGGAGCCTCAGTGTTGACATCTTCAGCAATTTTTCTCTTCCCACTTGCACAAAGTAAGGAATTGCTGTGCCATCTCTTTGGCCCTTGGCCAGGGCTCTCTCACAGCAGCCAACTTTCTGACACCTGCCATCTGTCCCACTGCTGCATTTGGTCAGAGCACCAGTGACCTGCAACGTCCGTGGGGAAATCAGCTCTTAATGTACTCACAGTCCAATTGCGTTTGTGTTGCCATCCAAGCCAACTATGCTCCCTGTGCAATGGGCACAACTGTGAGCTTGTTGTGGTCCGTCGGCAGCCTGTGCAGACGGCAGCAGAATCGGACAGTGGGGAAGAAAAGGGACCAGTCCGGGAATCTGAGAAGGACTTGGACGAGGATCCTGCGTCTGATGCAGAGATGAGGCCAGGACTATCTGAGAGTGGGGTGCTGCCTTTGGAGCCTCCAGAATCTGGCAGTAGCGAGGCAGAGGACCCAGGGGAGCCTGTTCCCAATGCGCATGTGCGCAGAGCTGCCAGAAGGCAAAAGCAGGTAAGACAAAAGGGGCAACTTGGGAGTAAGTCTTGGAGATGATTAGCCCCTCCCATAAGACATAAAGGAGGAGCAAAGGAACAGGAGCCTTTGCAGGAAGCAATGTTGTTCACTCTGTTCAGATTAAACCTTGAAGCTCTGTGTGGACTTCGTACTGCATTTGGCTTTTTACAGTTCATTTGGCACTTTAGTTGTTGGCAACAATTCACAGGAGATAAAGGTGGGTGCTTATCTCAAGAGCCTGTTTGGGACTCATTACAGGCTGGGAATGAACATAATTACCAGCACGAAGCATGTGCTTTGTTATGGTCTCAGGAAGCTTTGGTCAGAACAGAGTTTCTTGATCCCATGTCCATCTTTGACTCTGCAGGGGACCCAGGTGTACATTAGGAGTGACTCAGATACAGGTGCAATGGCAATACAGGTTGAACTCGACTTATGTCCACAATCCAAAATTTGGACCACAATCCCAATTTCCCACTTCTATGGTCACAGGTCTCCATCTCATCAAGCCCAAAGTAAGTCCGAAATGGCATAGGATCTCCTTCCACAGGGTTGGACTAGAAGACCTCCAAGGTCCCTTCCAACCCTATTATTCTATGTTCTCTTGGCTTACTCCAAAAGGATGTTCTTAACTGGACAGAAGGTCTTCTAAGAACCTATCCTCGTGTGTCCCAGGCAGCTAGGGATCCTGCCAAAATTTGTAATTACTTGGTTCGCCAGATTAAGCTATTCAGCAACTAAACCTTAATATATATATATATATATATTCCAGAGCTGTTGACCTCAAAAATGATTCTGCAGTTTGCACAAAACCTCATTCAAGCTAAACTTTTCTCTCAACAAATCTTTCCTTCAAGAATTTGGAAGGGCATCTTAACATTTATGCAGATTTTAAAATGGAGGGGGGTGTAAAATTCATCCGATCCCCAAACTGGTATATATTCATACCCATGATGTGAATGTGCATGTGTGCGTGTGAGTGTGTGTTTTCAGGGGAAGACACAAATTAGAAACAGTGACATCCAAGCGACATAAATAGCACAAATGGCCATTCATTTTTTTTTAATGGAAGAAAAAATGTCTCTTTGCACTGAGTTGATTAATATTCTGCAGCTGCCTCCACACAACTTTCTGTGTACAGGGTTGGCCCCACCCCTGCAGGCTGTTAGAAAAGCAGTCAAGACCTGGAGCTGTTCCTGGGTCAGCGTGAACAGAGTCCCCAATTAATAAGTTATATTTTAGCTTTGGCTGCTGTTTCTCTTGCGAGTCAGTTTTAAATGCTCTGTGCTATTTGTGTTTTGCGTTTGTGCTGTTCAGGTTTTCATATGCTGACCAGAGTCACATTGTTTAAAAGAGGCAGCCGAATGAATGCTCTAAGTAAAATTAATGAATTCCCACCTGAGCTACTGAGAAATATTTGAGTTTGTACAAGACACAACGCACTGAACCGTAAACCAACCAAACGGCTAGATTTGGGGAAACATTTAAGCCATTATCCTCATCATAACCGCAAGCAGAGTTTGAGATTTGCACAGTTGATTAAAAAGCCGCAACGACAGCAGAGAACAGAGAACATAAAATAATGGGGCTGTTGTTACCTTCTTGGCAGTTCTTGGTATTTGGTAGTTGAATTATCAAAAAGATAACAAAACTTCTTTTCAACACTGATGGAGCAAGGCAGTTGTATAGAAACAGAGCAAGCCCTATTCCCTTCCAGCACTGATGATGTTAGCTAGTTGGGTCATGAAACGTCTGCAAGAAAACCACCAAGTTCGGAGAGCACCAAGGACCCCACAGTTGTCATCCTCCTCCTCCTCCTCCTCCTCCTCCTCCTCCTCCTCCTCCTCCTCCTCCCCCTCTTCTCTGTAAACCTTCTCCCTTCTAGCACTGAGGATGTTACCTAGTTGGGTCATGAAATGTCTCCAAGGAAACCACCAGGCTCAGAGAGCACCAAGTTCAACCTTGAGTTACCAACCGTCTCTCTTCTATCAGGATTGCAACTTGGGATAGAATTGGGCACAATCACCATGGTTTTTACTCCAGAGCTGGGAAGATCTGCATTCCCAATGTCTGCTTCTCCTAGACTATTGCTTACAGTACTTTCTATTCATTATTCTCTCTTCAGATGTCACATCAGAACCAGGGTTTGAACTTCCCCTATGGATTTCTCCTGAGGACAAGGGCAGGCCAAGTGATCTTCAACCTCCCTTCCTCACAACCAGGCCTTCTTTCTGTTCAGATGGAGGCCTAAACATGGGAAGGAAGGGGGAAAACCCATGAAGGACATTGTACCAGCTGATTTGTGAAGAGGGATGGGTGGGAAAAGCATGCCTGCAGTTGAGGGCATCTCCCCCAAAACCAAAGAGGATTTTGGACCATTTGGACCTTTATCCTCCTAAAACCTGCCTTCCATGGAGGACCTGTATCCTGCACAAGTCAAAAAGAGGGCTGGGAAAATGTCTACAGACCCCTCACATCCTGGACATAAACTGTTTCAACTCCTGCCCTCAAAACGACGCTATATAGAGCCCTGCACACCAGAACAACTAGACACAAGGGGAGTTTTCCCCCCTGAATGCCATCGCTCTGCTAAACAAATAATTTCCGCCGCACTGTTCAACTCTTTACAGAGTCTGCCCGACTATTACTATTAACCTTCTCATCACTTCTCACCCATCCTCTCCACTTGTGACTGTATGACTGTAACTTTGTTGCTTGTATCCTTACGATTTATATGGACTGTTTCCTAGTATGATTTGATTGCTTATTGTACCCGATGACCATCATTAAGTGTTGTACCTTATGATTCTTGACTCTTGACGAATGCATCTTTTCGTTTATGTACACTGAAAGCATTTGCATGAAAGACAAATTCCTTGTGTGTCCAATCACA
>BHEV01106163.1:0-26641 GCA_004319985.1 Emydocephalus ijimae | reverse complement strand
TTATGTTTTGTGTTTATGTGTATTTATGTATTGTGTGTTTTGAAAATAAAACTTATTTAAAAAAAAAAAAAAAAAGAAGAGCTGGAGAAGGAGAAGAGAGGTCTGAGAAACAATCAGCATCCTACTCACTACCCTCTGTTTTTCTTAGATGCTGCTTCTTAGCTGGATGTCTCATAATGGCTGCCAATATATTCTCCTGGGAGAAAAGCAATCCTCAATCTTGAAAAGATTGAATATAATTTGTTATCTGCATTACTCTTCTAGTAATGCAAATAAATATTTTGGACCTTACTTCCAAAATAATATATTTAGAACTGTAGTACTAACATACTAACTCTAACTAGAGATAGAGAAATCAAACCTTTGTATATTCTCAATTATAAATGTTTTTCTGACTGGTTTGCAATTAAAAAAAAGTCCACAAGAACATATCCATTTCAACATGGATGCAAAGGCATAAATGAGAATATATTCTGTCTAAAGATAGATATTATTCCTCACATTCCATTTATTATTCCAAACTATTTTGATTGGGTTTTTTTTTCATGTTATTGCTAAATGTTGCTTTGAGAGGGCATAAGGCACCGAATAAATTTTTCCAATCTGTAATTCATTTGGCAGATCAGGTTGGTTCACAATGGACTTCAGAAAGAATGAATTCATCCAGGCTTCTTAATGATTAGCCATTAGGCATCAAGGGATTCATTTATAGAAGTTCAGCTTTCTTTCATCCAGGTTCATTCTAGCCTAAGCATGCTGTGCATAGTTTGAGGTTACTCCATCTGGCCAGATATGAAATTGCCAGCTGCAGATATTTGATTAGAATCCAGCATAGTTTTATAAGATCTTTTAGCATAGATTGCTTGACCAGATCTCGGACTTATCAAAGGGCTGAGGCAAAGTTTCCTATATTGTTCCATAAAACCCACTAGTACAATCAATCTACATTTACTATTATGTCACTCTTAATCAATCAAAGATGACATAAAACTTAATGCAATTAGTTAAATTACAATTGTTAGACAATTAAAGAAATTAAAAACCTTTCAGTTTGCCAAAAGGGTGCCTCTGATCAGTTGGTCGGCCAATTTTATGCAAAATGTTGATTATTTGTAATGCAAGGACATCCAATAATTACAGGAAGCAGATAGATGTTGTAAGAAGACTACCTCCTAGTATCATGCTGTTCTAACATCAAGCTAGCATCCTCTCTGAGGAAATAATGTAAAAGGATTTCTTCAAAATGATTATTTTAGGGATATGCAAATGTTCAAAATGCAATACTCCATCAGCACAGATGACTTTAATCAACCCATGAGTCTTAAAACAATGGCTATGGTCATCACTTTAATGCAGTAGGAACAAGAATTCCTTCCTTTTTTGATCAAAAAACCCTCTCTCTTTCTATTCATCTAGTATCACAGAATTCAACATATTGAAGGAATTCTAAATTATCCATGCAAATCACCTGGAACATTATGTGTTCCATGTAATAGGTTACTTTAGATTTATATTGTCCTTTACTCTAAAATGTTAGTAGGGCACCGTAGAGTTAAATTAAATCACAAAACAAATAGGGATCAGAGCAATTATGTATGATGTGCCCACAGCTAAATAAGTATCTTAACAGTAGTACTCAATGCCATTAAACATTTCATCCTGTTGCTATGGGTTTAGCAAGTGCTGATATGTTCATGAGATCTGCTAAAAAGTGAGTAAAATCTATACTTGTGTAAGTGCCCCAATTTGCCATATTATTTGTCATTACACATGATTACATGTTATTCAGCCTTTACAAATGGAAGTGTTTGATGTGTCTGGGTGAAGGGAACATAAAACAAGGATGAAGCCAAGCATCCTTCTGGGCTGAGGAAAAAGCCCAAAGATGATAAAAACAAGGCAGAACATGCTTTCCCTTTAATCTTCAGAACTTCTTCCTTTTGTAGAGCTGCCTGGAGGAGCAACTAATATTTATCTGAAGTAATAAATATGATGAAAAAGCAAAATGGAAAAAATTATTGACAAGACTGCTGTTTAGTAACAGTGATGGGCAAAGGATGAAAACCTCGGTAAATGTTTTTCCATGAACTGTGATGTAGCTGGAATTGGGTTAAAGATAATTTAGTTTTTTACTTGGCTAGCATGCAAAAACTACTATTTTGCAGAACCCAACCTAAAATATGTTTCTTAGTTTATACCAATCTGTACAATTAGCACTGCAATTATGTTAAATAATTCTCTACTTTGCCATTTACTGTAATGGATGCCAAAACCAAGGTATGCAAATATCCGTAAACTGCTTTTCCTATGTTAGATGGACTTCAACTTTTAAAATTCCCAGCTAGCTTGACATTTGCTCTGGTATCTTGAGGAAATCTGATGGGAAAAGTTGTGGTGGAAAGACAAGATGATCCAGTCATTTAATCTATTATTTTGACTTATCCTTTCTTGTAGTTACCACCATCAGGTCTTCTTTGCCATTAACTCTTTATTCATCACTCTTATTTCTATCCATGACATATTGCTTCTGTCTGGGCGGTGGGTCCCAAGGAGAGACGAGACTCGAAGTAGTGACAACAGCTCTTTATTAGGAAATCAGATACTGAGACAAGGCTCCCAGCCACGGCAGCCTTTTTATAGAGCTGGCTGCGGCTAGGCAGCCTATGACAAGCTTTTGAGCTTGCCGCGCTTGGTTTTAGCCAATCGCGGCAGCCCGACTATGAGCCAATCAGAATGCTTAGTTTTGTCCAATCACGGCCCAGCTTTTCTGGACCAATAGGAATGCAGGCCTACAAGCCTGCTAGTATGGAACAGCTTCCATGCATTACCAGGAGAGGACAAGAATTGGCTGAGATATCTATTTACATGTTTCTCTACTGCAGTTTTCTTATGATCCAAACCAGCTTCCTGAAGCCTCAGATTTCTGCCTTCACTTTTCAATGATATTAAGTTCTGTTGGTTCTTTCTTAGGGTCTCTGTTAAGTTCTACCTGGCATCTGATTACTCATTTTGCTTGCTGCCCATGACGGTGTCATCTTCTATAATGTTCAATCCATTTCTGGATAAACGATCTATTCTAATCTTTTTTTTTCCATCATCCTCTCCAACATCTGTCTCAACACTTTCCACTTCCTTCTACCTTTCTTAATAATTTAGAATTCTATGACCCTCATATTACTCCTCCATTTTCTCAGTTGCATTGATAGCATCATCCTTCTGTCCTACTATATTCAGATCTGACACTAATTCCTGTTATCAGAAAGTCCTATCTTTTGCTTAATTCTTTCCCTCATTCATTTTCTTCTCCTAATTTTCAACTTCCAAACTCCTACCACATGCAACTTACTGTTGTCTGAACTTCATTGCCTTTGCCAACTGCATGGATGACCTAAGCACTAGAAACCTTGCTCAAAGACCCATTTATTTGCCAAATGTCTAGGTTTACATGTTTTCTAGGTTTGCATTCGACAATTCTGGGAGCCAAAAGGTATCAGGCATATTTCTCATTAGGCTGCTGAAGAATTATGATGGTTGCAGCCTAGAATAGCAGGTTCTGATAGGCTGCCATCATGCAAGATTAAATACAGATGTGGTGAATAGCCCTGGTAAAATCCTCAGCAACCCTACCTGTACAAGGCAGATGCTGTTCTCTTTAGTCCTTTTGGCCTGTTGGGCTTCGGTTCTCCAGCCATGTTTATATCTGCAACGAATAATGGTTTGGAATTACTGTGGTATCTTTCCCTATCTGTTCTTAAGGCAAACATTCAAAACAAATTTAAGCTATTTCTAACAATTCTTTTGGGGTCAGGGATTGCTACAAAATTTTGTTTTAATATTGGGCAACAGTTATTTTCTTCCGATATATCTCTTATATTCAAAGAAGCAATGGTATTTTCCTTTTTGTAAAAAGTATACAGTATCTGGTATATTTATATTCTGCAATGATTTTCAATAAGACCCATGATCCCCTTAATCATTTCCCATCTAAGTAATTCATCAATTAATTCATCAAATACAATTAAATATATTTTCATATTATCAAAGTCTTAAACTCTTACAAAAATCTATCCCATATAAGGAAGATAAGTCAGCTTAAGCCTTATGCACACAATAATTATCAGAGTCCATTATGAAGAAGAATAGATCTCCATCTTGCACCTTCATTATGTGCAGGACCTTGAACCACTTAGAAAAATTGATTCATGAAGAATTCAACACCCACCCAAGATATTATAACTAAAAGTGTGACTTCCTATGACAAGCATGGGGAAAGATAGCCAGGCTCCTTAATAACACAGAAAATATTGTTTCTATATTACTTTAAACTCCTCTACCATAACAACAATGCTAAAAGCTGCACTGAATATCAAAACAGATCAAATATCACCTGTTATAATTGAAGGGATGTGTCTCAATTTCAGCACTGAAGGACTGAATCAGATGCTTTGATCAGCCAAGAAAATTTGCCCTACCCTCCATTCCAATGTGGAGACTAAGACATATAACCACTTTTTACTGTCTTAATGGAAACTAAACAAAGCAATTTAAATGAAAAAAGGTACTGCTTAATAAAAGCAAAGCATATGAAAAGGGAGGGTCATTCCTATATGATCTGTGAATGATGGTGCAACTTCAGTGATAACCCAGATGTAGACCTCCAAACCATTGTGATCCTATGGCATGATGTGAAAATATAATATAGCAGCTTAGTAATGTGAAACAGGCTTGGATCAATTCCTGGATGGAAACATCTGCTTAGGAATCCTACGCCTTGGTTGACACTGTTGTGTAGGCGCTCGAAAGAAGGCTCGGGAGTCAGTGACTAATTTTCAGCTCTTTATTAGTCCTGAAATCGACTCGGCTTGGCTAGAGTATGCGGCAGCTTATATTGAACTGTCCGGCTGAGCCGCGGCCAATGACACCGCTTTGAATCTCCCACGATCGGTTTCCTCCAATTGTGGGGGATTCACTGCGGGCCAATCAGTGTGGCTCGCTTGGCCAATCGTATGGTCGTGCGTCGTATCCAATCAGAACAGTTTATTTACAAGAATGCTAATTACGGTACAGAACACCCCTCCCCTCTTGGTATGGTCCTACGTGATGTAGTCCCGTAAGTAGGTGGAGCTCCGTACTTGTCTACTGGACCTGCGCAGGTTAGTTGGTGTCTGGTCTTTGAGCGGTTTGGTCAGGTTCTGTGTTGCTCCTTGCCTTATTGATGGAACCGCCTGGAAGGGTAGGCCGGGCCTTCTGCCGCAGCTCCCTCCCGGTCTACTCGGGCTGGTTGAGCTGCTGGCTCTGCTGTTCCCGCCTGATCTTTCCGGGCTGGTTGAACTTGCTTGGCTGCTCCTTCCAGGCGAGGCTTCGAGTTGGTCGTCCGTCAGTGGCTCTGCTGGTGAGTATTGTTGGTTTCTTTCTTGTGTGGGTGTTTATTTTGGTTTTCTGGATTTCCCCCCCCCTCTTGGCTGGTATCAGGGTTTCCCCTTCCCCCTGTGGTTTCTTTTTGCGTGTCGGTTGTATTTCCCGTGTAGGTTCTCGATCTTAACTGATCGATGTGTCTTTTCCATGCTTGTTCGTCGGTTGTCTGTAGCCAGTATGAGCAGACACCCGTCACTTGGGTTATTGTTGCTGGTACCCAGAGTGGGTCCCCGGTGAGGTTTTTTGTGTATACTGCGTCACCCGGTGTAAATGTTCAGTGTTTGCTAGATGACTTGGGGGTTTTTTCTGGGTTGTATGTTGGGTGGAGTCTGTCGAGTAGGGACCTTAATTTCCTCCCCATCAATAGTTCTGCCGGGCTTTTGTTGGTTGTGTTTGGAGTTATGTGTTGTATAAGTAACGTTTTATTAATTTTTTCTTGATTTTCCCCGGTTTCAAGTTTTTGGATTGTTTTTTTTTGTAAATTTTACCATTCGTTCCGCCCTCCCATTCGCCGCTGGATGTGCCGGCGCTGTCAGCGCATGCCGTATTCCCCGTTCCGTTCGGAATTTTTCAAATTCCAGTGAGGTAAATTGTGGCCCATTATCTGATACGATGACATCTGGGAGGCCGTGGGTTGCGAATAGTGTGTTGAGTTCTTTGGTGACGGCCTCCGTGGTGGTTGTTCTCATGTTGCTTACCTCCAGCCAGTTGGAGTAAGCATATACTGTGATGAGGAAGGTGTGTCCCTTCGTAGGTGCGGCAAAATCTATGTGCAGTCTGGACCATGGTCCCCTGGGGGTTTCCCATTCCCGGATTGGTGCGGAGGGAGGGCTTGGCCTGGTTGCTTGGCCTTGTCTGCATGCTGCCACCCAAGCCTCGATTTGTCTGTCCATCCCTGGCCACCAGGCATAACTCCTGGCCTGGCCAAGGCTTTTGTCCTAACAATGCCCAGGTGCCCCTCATGTAATAACTGTAAGACTCTCTCTTGTAATTTTTCTGGGATGACAACCCTATCCCCCCATAGTAAACAACCTTTTTGTGACAGCAGTTCTGTTTGCCGGTTCCGAAATGTCCTTAATTTCTCGTCGTCATCTTTTTCTGGCCACCCTTTCTCTACCCAATGTAAAACCCACGCCAGACCTTTGTCTTTATTAGTTTCGCGGGCAATGTCTGATGCGGTTATGGGTAGATCGGGCAGGGTCTCTGTGCTCAGGGTGAATATTGTGGGTGTTGGGTCGGGGTCTAGGTCGGGCAACGGCGTGCAGCTCAGGGCATCTGCGTGGGTGATTGTCTTACTGGGTCAGTGTTTAGCTGGTAACTGTAGGCGGCAAGGAATTCGGACCACCTTGTCATTTTTGGAGATAGAATGTTCGGGGTGGCCCTGTTCCCTGCCAGGATTCCCAGCAGCAGCTTGTGATTGGTGATGATGGTGAAAGTCCTGCCATAGAGGTACTCGTGGAACCTCTTTACTGCGGCGACGATTGCCAGGGCCTCTTTGTCCAGCTGACTGTAATTTCTTTCTGGCTTTGAGAGGGTTCTTGAAAAGAAAGTGATGGGTGCTTCTTTTCCGTCGGGGAGAGTGTGGTTGAGGACGGCTCTGACGCTGAACAGTGATGCGTCGCATGTGACTGCTAGTGGTAGGGTCTCGTTGTACTGGATGAGGACGGCATCCGAAGTGAGCAGGTCCTTGGTTTTGTTGAACGCGGCTTCCTCACATTTCCCCCAGTTCCAGGTGGCAGCTTTGTCCAAGAGCCTATGCAATGGCTCCGCCGCGGTTGCCTTCTGGGGCAGGAAAACTTTATAGAAGTTAAGCAGTCCTAGAAATGCCTGTAGCTCAGTTTTATTCCTCAGCCTTGGGGCTTCCTTGATTGCTCTGATCTTTTTTTCGGTTGGGTGAATTCCGTGCCGGTCTAAAAGGTACCCTAGGAATTTGACCCTCTCAGTGTGCAATTGGCATTTTCTTTTTTGACTTTCAGCCCCACGTCTTTGAATTTTTGTAGTACGTCCCTTAGGCGACCCTCCAGTTGTTTTTGATTGGCTGCTGACACCAGCACGTTGTTGAAGTTGGGAACCACTCCCTTGATCCCTTGTAGAAGTCTCTCCATGAGACTCTGGAAAATTCCTGGGGCCACGCTGACTCCAAACTGGAGTCTTTTGCAGCGAAAGCCCCCCGGTGGGTGACTATGGTCTATGCCTCCACGGTTTCCGCATCAACCGGCAGCTGTTTGTAGGCTTGCGCCAGGTCGAGCTTCCCGAAAACCTTGCCTCCCCCCAATGAGTGCAGAAGATGCTGTACTACTGGGACGGGGTAAGCGCTTTGTTGTAAGGCACAATTTAGGGTGGCCTTATAGTCCCCACAAATTCTCACTGACCCATCGGGCTTGACGGGTGTGACTATGGGGGTCTCCCACCGGGCATGATCGGTTGGCTTTAGGACTCCCTGTTTGATGAGCTTGTCTATCTGCTCATCGATCTTGGGTCTGAGTGTGAAAGGTACCCGCCATGGCTTTAGGCGTATCGGGGGAATGCTGGGGTCTAGACTGAAGGAGATAGGGGGCCCTCGGTACTTGCCTAGGTTGCCGTCGAACACTTCCTGGAAGTGCCTTGCGAGTTGCTCTTCCCAGTCTGCTTCGGTGATGTGGTCGATTCCCATCACTCCGATCCCGAGCGGTGCGAACCACTGTAGTCCCAAGAGGCTGGGGCAGTCCCTGTCCACTATTGTCAGGGGAAGTCTTTCCGTGCGGCCCTTGAAAGTGATTTCGAAGTGTCCTGTTCCGACTACGGGGATGCGGTTCCCTTGGTAGTCCTTTAGAATTAGTTTCTGGCTTTCCAGCTCCCTTTTGTGGATGGTGGGTACCAGGTGCTTGATTTCCCACCATGCAACCGTGGAGAGGTAGGACCCGAAATCTACCTCCATTTTGCAAGGTCGCCCCTCGATGCCCACTTGCACGTGTACCTTTCGGACATCCCCGCTGGACGAGTGGCCGATGATGACCATCTGGTGGGTCTCTTCTCTTTGCTGGTTCTCTTCATCTCGTCGGCCCCATCCCTCTCGGCTCCATCAGCTCTTGGCTTGGCGGTCCCTTGCCCGGGGGGGGTGCTGTCTCGTCTTTGGTCGTTGTTGTTTTGCTGTTGGTGGCTGTAGTTTCGCTTGAAATGGCAGACTCGAGCCCCCTTTTGTCGCAATGGCAGCAGACTGCATCAAAGAAATGGCATTCTGACCGAGGATGGTCACCCCTGCACCCGGCGCAGGGTTGCCCCGACTTACGACTCCGTCTATCGTGCCGATCTCTCTCTGCTTGGAGTCAGTGGATGTCCTCCTCTTCATCGGTGGTGTCGGAAAGGGAGTCGAGGTCGCCATGATGGGTGATGGTTGCTCGGCAGGTCGTCTCTGGGTGCGTCTCCGGTGTTTGGGTCATCTTGGTGGCTGCAGTTCGGTCTGGTCCATCGGGTCGCCACATTTGGGCTGTGGACTTCCGGGTTGCCTCAGCCGCGGTTGCCTCGGCGAGGGCGTCTGCGAGGGAGATGTCGCCCCTTGCCATCAGTCGGCTCTGTAGGACGGAGTCCTTGAGTCCAAGGACGACGCAGTCTTGGAGTGCCTCATCCATGTCTGTGAAGCCGCACCTGCCCCCCAGGTTTCGCAGATCGACTACGAAATCGCCGATGCTCTCCCCTTCCTTCTGGTCCTGGTGGTAGAAATCGTGCCGCCTGATGAGGGTGGGCACGGCAGGGGCATAGTGGCTCCGTAACAGAGGTTCGAGGTCGGCCCAATCCATCGGCTTCACATCTTCGGGCTTTGTGAGGGCTTTTGCCATTTTAAACACTGCGGGCCCGCAGTGTGTCAGGAAAACGGCCCTTTTTTCCTGCCCGTTCACGTCCTTGAGGTTGCTACTTTCCAAGAACATCAGGAACCGATCTATGTAGGATTCCCAGTCCTTTGTAGGTTGGTTAAAGGGTGCGGGTGGCGTGATGCTGGCGATCTTGTCGGTCGCTTCCGTCTTGGTGCCACGTGCTCAGTGTGTCTCAGTTCCACGATCCCATCCTTGTCGCCAGTGTTGTGTCGGCGCTCAAAAGAAGGCTCGAGAGTCAGTGATTAATTTTCAGCTCTTTATTAGTCCTGAGATCGACTCGGCTTGGCTAGAGTATGTGGCGGCTTATATTGAACTGTCCAGCCAAGCCGCGGCCAATGACACCGCATTGAATCTCCCGCGATCAGTTTCCTCCAATCGCGGGGGATTCACTGCAGGCCAATCAGTGCAGCTCACTCGGCCAATCGTATGGCCGTGCGTTGTATCCAATCAGAACAGTTTATTTACAAGAATGCTAATTACGGTACAGAACAGGCACATTACCAGGGGTGTTAAACTGGCAGCCCACAGGCCAGATGCATCATGTCAGGCCATGCCCACCCCAGCTTCACAAAGGGAAAAAAATGCCACAAAACATCACATAATGACAATGTGACACCACGAGTTTGACACCCATGCATTAGACTAAAGCAATCCATAGTGGCTTGATTGATTTTAGTGCAGTCTGTCTGTCTGTTGTATATAGCTCTGAATAGTATTCATTCATAGAAAAATAATGCAGTAAAGTTTAAAACTATGCAAATCCACCAGTAGTAAACATTACAGGGCAGTGGCACAAATACACGCATTAGTTTTTAAAGTCTTGCCTTAACTCCATCTGGGTAGCTTTTTGAAACGCCATAAGCTGGTGTCAAGTTTGACTTCCAATGGGAGGCTTCTTCATGTAGAGGAAGCATCACACAAAAGCATTGCTTCTAAGCTCCCGCAGATCTCAACTTTCATAGATTCAGGAGTTGGATATCCTCAACTAATATGAGGGAACTAAGTGGATCAGTTCTTATCTGGAGGTGATGCTGCAAGTATCTAGCACTAAACCATTTAGGTTCTAAAAGTTTAAACCAACATTTGAGCCATATCCAGAAACTTACTGGAAGCCAATACAGCACCCTCAAATAGCATAAGGACAAAGAGACTCAAAGGATTATTTAATTAAAAACAATTTTACAATCTCAATTTTTAGTTATATCAGGCAATTAACTACTAAAAAACTACTGTATATTGTACTGTATATATAAAAGAATAGAAACATGGATGTTTAAAAAATTTCATTGTTCTTTAAGTTTACAAAGTTGTTTATATATACTCAAAACTATCTATGTGCAATTTCTATTTTTTTATTTTCTTCATTTCTATGCCTTTTTCATTCAACATTGTATAATTAAGTTTTTAAAAGCTTTCAACTTTCTAGTAATGAGTAGATGCAAAATAAATGAAAAGAACCATTTTATATACATGTCCAGTAGCCTCATCTGATATTCTTAAAATTATATTTTAATTTTGTTTTAGCTTTGCAAAAGACAATCAGAGGAAAGAGTGTTGTTTCAAACAATTGTTTTCCCTTTAAAAAAGCAAAAGCAAAACGAAGCAAAATGTCTTATTTTAAGCCATACACCCGTCTTTGCAAGGAAGGGAATCGGTTTTCTGCCACTGCAGAGGTATGTCTGATGCTCCTGCTGTCTTCAATATTGCTACCACCTACTGGGAGATCAAAAATGTCAATTCCTGATTGAAATGCTTTATTCAACAACAATTCTCACCTTACTCCAGGTGGCTAGAATTCTCAGTGGGTGATATTTCAACACCTCATGTAAAAAAAAAGTTAACTAAGCAGTTTGTTTCAAGTAGGAACTATGCAGCTGTTCTATTTGGCTCTTCCATACTTTGGGAATAAAAGTCCAAAAAGTTAATGTTTATTCTATTAAAGACCTCGTAGGAAGGCCATGGCCCAATGCCACCTTTTGCCCTCTTTCTTCCCTGACTTCCCAGTGAACCCCAGAAAAACAGGACCAAAAGACTGCTTAAGCCTTTTGACACTTAGGCTGAAATTGACAAAGCACATCTTAGACAGGTGAAATTGGCAAAGCAACTTAATTAAAAAAAGGAAATTCCCTCTAAATATTGAAAGTTCCTTATTTCTGTAATTGATTTCCTCACATAAAACCTTTACCCTGGGGTCACTACTTCAACTTACAAATGATAAAAATGGCAAAACCTCACAAGAAAGCAAACCACATTTTCTCTTTACTGGACAAGGCAGGCTAAGTTCACACATTTTCTCGGAACAACCCAAAGACTCCTATATAAAAGTAATTTCTTTTGAACTAACTTGTAGCTGTCAACTCATAAAATATTTCTATGGTCATTTTAGAAAGGGAGGCCAACAGAAAGGGAGGGGGTCTAAAAAGCAGTGCAGCTTATCAGAAGGTCACAAAAGGTGATTACATTGGAGCATTGCAAATGTAAATACATGCCAGTTGCCAAGCATCCGAATTGTGATCACATAACTATGGGGATGCTGCAACAGTTGTAAGTGTGAAAAGTGCTCATAACTCACATTTTTCATTGCTGCCATAACTTTGAATGATCACTGAGCAAATGGATGTAAGTCAAGGTCTACCTGTAGATATAACTAATAGATATATCTGTAGATACTGGTAGATAAAACTCCTGTACCTGTAGATATGGCGAATGCCTGCATAATATTGATTGGAACGAATACAAACGCTGCAGAAAATGGTATAGATAAGATAGTTAGTCATTATGGTTTACATTACTAATAGCAGAACCATCTCAGTATGCTCAGCTGACTCCCTATTCTGAGGTCCAGGCTTTTTTTAAAGATATGTAAAAAATTGCTCAGCATGCTTCCTGCACTCTTGGTTGTGTACTACAGATGCAAATTTGCTGTGTCAATATGTCCTTTAAGTTCCTTGTGAAATATCAATATGTAGCCATTTGCCTACTTAATCAGTTTATAGCAATTTATTGACTAGGTTTGTGTAAACATTTGGTTTGCAGTTCGATCCCATTTCCAAATCAAATTTATTTTCCAAGTCAGATTGTTAATTGGAGTCATATGCTTTCCAAGCAAATCAAAATAGGTAAAATGTATTATTCAAATGGATTCTGAGTCAATCTACAACCCTTTATATGCTGACTTTGCAAAGGGTTTATAGTATAAAATTAGTCTTGTTACAGCAAGCATAAATGAATACAGCACATTACATTCACACCAATCATTTGCTCAGTAAGACAGAAAGAGAGAAAGAGAAGAAACCACAGAGTTACTAACTGAACCAGATTTCACTGAAACCACTGAGAGAGTAATGATTTGAGATGAGATGAGCCTTGGTTGTGCAGTGGTAGTGCCAGTACTGCAGGCTTGTTCTACTGACTGCTGGCTGCCTGTAATTTGGCAGTTCAACTCTCACCAGGCTCAAGGTTGACTCAGCCTTCCATTCTTCTGAGGTCAATAAATGAGGACCCAAATTGTTGGGGGACAACAATTTGTAAATTGCTTCGAGAAGGCTGTAAAGCACTGTAAAATGGTATATAAGTCTAAGTGCTATTGCTATTTCCTTCCTTTTGCAGCCCTCAAAATCTCCTCTCCTGCCTAGATCCTTTGAGTGAGAATAGACGAGAAGACTTGCATAAAGATGGATGCAAGCAACAGGGCCTCTTGCTTCTTCATATGGGGGCAGATAGGATCTGGGCCAGAAATGTAACTGACTGCCAGTTGACTGCAATTTGGCAGTTCAAATCTCACCAGGCTCAAGGTTGACTTAGCCTTCCATCCTTCTGAGAGAAGCAAAGATTTTCTCAAAGTAGTACAGGCAATCTCAATTGGGACCAGAATTTCCATTGTTAATTGAATCACATCTGTTTTTATGATTTTTGCCATGATTGTTAAGTGAATCACTGCAGTTGTTAAGCGAATCACATGGTCATTAAGCAAATCTAGCTCCCCTCATTGACTTTGTCAGAAGTTGACAGGAAAGATCACAAATGGTGATGACACGATTCCTGGACACTGCAACTTGTAAAATACATGCCAATTTACATGCACTCAATTTTTGATAACATGAGCATGTGGATGCTGTCATGGTCACAAGTGCAATGACCCATCATAAATAGTTATTGGTTGTAAGTTGAGGACTGCCTCTGTAGGACACCCAACATGTTAAAACTGGCCATCCTGCATTAAAGAGAATGGGCTAAACTAAATGCAAGTCTCAAACAGTTTGATCACAACTATGTTTCAGAGAACAACAAAGGCTTTTCCAGCCATCTGGCTCTCACATATTATGTTTACAGTGGAGGTAATCAGGATTATCCCTGAGGAAATCCTGTGATCTCTCAACAGGGTTTGTCCATTATACTTTGAGTTGCTTGTGATTAAAAACCCTTCCTGGACTGCATGATTATTCATGGCTGATTAGTGGACAGGCTGCTTTTTATAATGAGTGAAAATGGGAGAGGGTTTTTGTTTGGTCATATCTCACGGCAGCAAATTCCTGAGAATCAGTCTTCTGGCTTCTTTTTATTTTTTATTTTTTACAGGGCTTGCCACATCTTGTGCCTAGTTTGATTTGGGACTTCTCAGTGGTGCTATAGCACACAGTATACCAAATATAGCCATCATTTCCAAGGCATTATTTTCAACAGCTGATGGCATTGCTGAAGAAAAAGCAATATGCTAGACAAAGCCTGGGCATCTGCTTCTAGAACATCTGCTTTTCTTGCAGCAAACTGTCAGGCCGATCTACAGCAAATTGCACACATCAGGCAGAAATTAGCTGCAAAAAAAGTCACATCACACTTGAGGAAGGGAGCTCAGCTCAGGTGGTACAAGAACCAAGGTGTACAGTTTATGCAACACCTGTGCAATTCCCTTAAAGAAGGGCTTGGCATTAGAAGATGATAACCATATATTTGGTTAATTAAGAGAATATTATAAACAAAAATATATGAGGATGTTAAGACCTTAGATAATGAGAGATCTATATCCTTAGACAGGAAAGGTTCTTGTTAACTGGACTCTTGGCTATTTCTAATGCTGTGTTTGGCAGTATTCACTATTACTAGATAAACAGGAGAAAATGAAAAAAAAACATTGAATGGATAACAAGGTAAAATTCAATTTTATATTCTTCAAGGCAACATGCCGCTAAATACAATTTTATATTCTTCAAGGCAACATGCCGCTAAATACAGCAAAAAAATACATTATCTAAACAATCAATTAAAAGGTAAAAATAGGTAAAAGATAAAAATAATAGATACAAGACTAGTTAAACATTCCATCTCAGCATAACTCCACAACATTAAGCTTAATTGATTAATAATACAGAACAGAGTTTTCAAATTCTGTGAGATGAAATCCACTTGTTTTTAGTTGCTGAAGTTGTGAAACACTAATCTAGATCACATCCAGTTATTTGAGTGGACAATGACTCCAATTTGACAATGAGCAATGATTGTTCCAGCCCACTGGCCCATACTATCTTATTTTGGGTGTGTAAATTAAAACAAAAAAAAATGAAATGAGATTATTGGATGTCCAGAGGGAGCTTGAAATGAGGTGCTATTAATATTTGATAATTCTTAAATCTATCACTTTTTGATACCAAACTCCAAAAAAACCCTTAGACACACATACACAAAAACCCACACTACCAGTAGGTATTGTCCTTTTGTATTTGCAGTTCTTGTTTGAAGAGCAGGAGGCAATTATGGGCAAGAGGGCCTTTGCACAATACCTATTACACTCCTCATTCAATTGTGACATTGCAAGAACCTACTTACGCACCCATCATTTCATAGGTCAACTACTGCAATATGCTGTACATTGCCTTGTCTTTGAAGAACATTTGAAAGATTCAGCTGATTCAGAAAGCAATGGCACAAGTAATGGTGGCCTTGTCTCACTATAACCAGGGATGGGATACAACAGGGTTAATTACTGGTTCAGGATTTACGAGCTTCTCTGCAGGCTGCGAGCCGCGCGCCTGTAAATCATCATCATCAGCTGCCTGCAGAGAAGCAGCCTTTGAAACAGCCCTCTTTTCTTGCTTCTCTAACTGCAGCTGTGCCTCGTTCGGCAGCTGAAGTTGAAAAATCAGGAAATAAAGATCAGGTAACAGCCCAGGTGAGTGGGTGGGCAAAAACATCAGCAGACATAGAACCGGTTCTATGTTTGCTGCTCTTCAGAGCTACCAGTTCTACAAAGGTGGACGGAACTGGTAGGAACCCACCCCTGATTATAACCATGGACACTTTATCTTCATGAGCTGCACTGGTTACCAATGTGCTTCCAGGGGTGATTTAAGGTGCTGGTTTTTACCAATGAACTCCTATACAGGGCTTGGTTATTTGAAGAACTGCCTATCTTTCATGGTTTCTCCCTGGCCAATAAGAATCACAAAATGAGCATGCTCCAAGTCCACTTAATGTCAACTCTTGGGATCCAGGTTCTATGTTGTAGTGCTTACCCATTGGAATGAAGTCCCATCTAGGATCCAGATAGTTCCCATCCTGATATTATTGTGGAAGGCCTTAAAAGCCTGGTTGTTTTTCTAGCTTTCGAGGTAGAGTGATAGAACCCTATGATGAATGTGCTTAACATATCCTTTCATAGTTTATCAGCCCATTATACATATTTAGCTGGTTGTCTGGAATCTCTCTGTGTTTATTTATTCCATAGCTTTTAGCTCATCATTGGGAAGACTTCTTGATCCCACTCAGTGGTGGGATTCAATTATTTTTTACTACCGGTTCTATGGGCATGGCTTGGTGGGTGTGGCAGGGGAAGGATACTGTAAAATCTCCAGTCAGAGGTGGTATTTGCCAGTTCTCCAAACTACTCAAAATTTCCGCTACTGGTTTTCCAGAACTGGTCAGAACCTGCTGAGTACCAGCTCTGACTCCACCCTATCCCTGCATTCACAGTTGCTTATGTGGAAAAGAGAGAATTCAGGCCATTCCTAAATCAGTCTGATATGATGGCAGTTATCCAGGTCTTGGCATGATCACAGGCTAGCCCTAAGGAATATCTGGAAATTTGCATAAATGCAAAATGTGGCAGTGAAGATGTCAACTTGTGCATAATATAGCGAGCTTCAAAATCTTTACTAATTGTCATTTATTTTCCAGTTTCATTTTAAATGTTGCTTGTAATTATTAACACTTTAAACAGCTTAAGCTGTTCCCAAATTGTCTTGGTCTAGCTGAGGACTCCAAGGAAGCCAATTATAGAGTATATCGATGCAGGCTTTCACAGCGAGCATCAATCCAGTGTTGATGAGCTTCCAGGCTAATAGGCCATAGTCTAATTATCTGGTATCCTGATGTTTTGTCAGCAAGCATGGCTGGCATCTTCAGAAGTGAAAGTGGTCTGCTGTATAATGTACTTTCTTGGAAGCTCACAGGCAATTGAGGAGGAACTGACTCTTGTGTTTGTAACAGAACTAATCTCTAATTGGATCATATCTTTGGAATTTTGAAAAGCCAGTTTCTGATTGGTTCCTTGCCTCAGTCAGTTTGTAACTGGTCTACTTGTGAAGAAGTTCTGAAGAAGGTAATTTATGATTGGCTGTCCTTGAAACATGCTACTGCAGCTTTTAGTTGAGACTACTGTAGATTCCAAATGGAGTTGATTAATTAAGGGCTATTGTATTTTGGTGTGTCCTTTGTTGAAAAAATACAAAAATATATTTTATAAAATATAAATATCAAAATATAAACAAGTCTTATTTAGCAGGCATAAGCAGTGTAAAGCTGTAAAACTAGAATAGTATAACATAGCAGCAAAAATAACCAGAGTGAGGTAGAAATTGGAGCTTACAAGCCTTTAGCTTTTGCTTCAAACTATTTGATAAGTAATTCAGTAATGAGCAGCAGGTTGATTCTTGAGTTCTTTGCTAATTACAGTAAAGTAGAAAAAATAATAACTTCAGCTGAAAGTAATATTCTGGTGTAACACCAAAGGCAATATTAGCCTTTCTATTTCTACCGAGTTCACTGTAGTTCTAATACAGTAACGCTGTGGACATCCTACCCCACTCTCTAAAACAGGGGTGGCAAACTTCATTTTCAGCGTATCATTACGCTGACCATGCCCGGTTTAGCAAAGTGGAAAAAAGTCCCAACACATCATCTTTATATTTGTCTTGAAAATAGCAGTTTTGGGGGTTTCTTGTAGGAATAATCCAGAAATCCTTTGAACAACAGTTAGATACCCCTGTACAATAAATATTTGTGATTTTTTTCCCATTTTGAGTTGTTGGGATGGTACTTTCCTAAAACATTTAAATAAAACTTTCTGGGGTTTTGGAAATCGTCAGACAAACTTTAAATGATATGCTTGAAAAGGTGTCGCATCTTAATTTAATACAGATAAAAAGGGAACTTGAAAAAAAGCCTTTTTCCAGATTATACTCTTTTAAATTCAGTATGTTATTTGCTTATTTGGCTGAATAAACTTTTATTTTATTATATTATCAAACTGTTGTATTTGTCAGGAAAGTGAACCAATTTGAAGAACTCCTAAAACCAGCATATAAGGAAAAGTAGGTAGACCAGTGAGAAGGAATAAAGAGAAAGAAGCTTAGAAGTACAGTAAATGGAACCACATGACTTGTGAGGAATTTCCCCCATCTCTGAGCAAGGGAAATGTTAGGGTCTTGTTTGCAGTGGGGTGGGGTAAAATGTGCTATGTAGTAACCAATTCAAGACTGCAAAGGCCTGCCTGGCTGTTAGCTGGTAGCAATGAGATACACTCGTTTTGCCACATCTGTCATACACCTGGATATTTACAGCCTATGTATGATAGCTATAATTCTTATTCCAAAGATTTTTGGGGGGAGAGGCTTCAAATAAGTTTTTACTTTGGCAACTGCCAGGTCCCTGCAGTTTTCTTGGCAAAGCTTTCTGGAAGTGTTTGGCCACTGCCTCTATCCAAGAACTGACTGAGATTGACTGTCCCAACATTACCCAGTTGGCTTTGTGCCTAAAGTGAGACTATAATTCATGGTCTCCCAGTTTCTAGCCTTAATTACTACACCAAATTGACTCTATTCTAGGAATTAGAGAACCATTTATTTTATAATTGTTTTCCACACAAAACCATGGTATTTCTAAAATTCAGCAGTCCAGTTAGAGTGGTAGCAGGCGCCTTAGAAAACAGGCTGCAGGTTTGCATAAAGCTCAAGGCTGGAGATTGTCTGCTTCATTCAAACTGAATGCAAAGACATCCACAGAAGAGATAGAGAGGAAGGGAGGATGAAATGCCAGTTGTGATGTAAACTCTGTTATGTGATGTAAACTTTGTTAGATGTACTTGCATGCAATGTCTCATCACAAATATTTAAAGGGCAGAACCTGCACTGGTACATTACAGGTCAGTTTTGCCATTTTGGCATCATTGCGGATAGTTGCAGATGCCTATGATTATAAGCACAATTTGTCCAACAGAATGGTGTGCTTTGATTTAAATGGCCCTAGAAATGTCTTTTGAACCTGGGACATCCCGCATTGCAAAGCATGTACTTTAAAAGGAAGCAATCTCTGGTAAAGCATGTACGTTGCCCGGAAGCAATTAAAAATACAACTTCCAAGCATCTGAACAACTATTTCTACTGTTTCCATTTAGAACTTGTTAGTGTTTGAAGAATTTTAAGATTTCTTAATCTTTGTCTTCTAGAGCCAATACTACACTTCTATATTGTTTTGAGACTCTGGAGTGTTTTCAAGCTTATCATTTTGTCTTTGCTGAGGTCCTTGACTTTAATCCAAGGTTGAAAAGTTATTCTTAGAGTTAAGCTATTAAAATAGCAATGTTTGCATGAAGTCATACTTTACTTCAAATATTTAAAAATTCTTCTACTGTAGAAGACAAATTTCACTGCAGAATGACTAGAGAATATTTATTTTAGTCTGATATGAAAAGTGCTTTTTACAATTCCACAGCAATCTTTAGTTTTCTTAGAAAATACAGGGGAAGATAGAGAGAGATACAAGGAGACCTTACCTAGAGTCTGACCGGCGAGTACTCTCCCATTCTCCCCTAGGACAGCAGCCCGTGCATGCCTTTCATTTGAATATTGTACAAATGCATAGCCTTTGTGCACAGAGCAGCCCACCACTCTGCCATATTTAGAGAAGATGGTTTCTACATCTGACTTCTTGACCACTGCTGTGTTGAGGTTCCCAATGAAGACCCTGGAGTTGATGGACTTGGGATCATTCTTGTTTGTGATGTTACTTGTCTGTACTTTCAATGACATCTTGACACCTGAGTAAGCAAGATAATGAGGATCAGGAAGGCACTAACAACCTATGATAAGGTCCATCAATGGAGGCAGTGTACATATGAGCTTATTGCAAAGATCAGCTCGCAGAACACTAAGTGAATCTGAAACAATGTGCAGAGTTTCATACATTGGTATAATTTAAACAGTGTAAACCCTGAAACAATTTAAAACAACCTTACTTGGACTCTTGCAAAGGAGTGTATAATAGTGAATCATATACTTCTATGCAATGGAAGTGGGTTTGCCTGTATTTATGGCCCTCTAAGACTGTGTCCCACATTTGTTTATGGCACAAATATGTGCCAGCAGCATTTTTCCCTGCAGTTTCCCCAGGCCATTGCTTTCATCTCATCCCAAGCCCATTAGCAATAGAAGTTTAAGTTGTCCTTAGCTGTACTGTTGTGGAAGTTTTGTTTTTCTGTAATGCTGATGGTTTTCTATGACAGTCACAAATCCATTACATGGGAAGTCAGGCAATTTCAGGTGACAAGTAGTGGCATTATGGAGACCCTTACTGCCCATTTAAGGCTGATGTGAGCACCCACTCTCTATATGGTTTTTTTGTTAGTCTCATCTATTGCCTTTCTGCTGATGTTTCTCTAAAAACTTGAACACAGCAGCCCTGTATCAATGTTACATGGTTTTGCACAACAATGCTTAAGGTCTAGCATATTTATTCACATTGGGTTCCTAGATACAGAGACAGTTTTTTCCCTTGTGCCATCACTCTGCTGAACATTTAATTCCCATAGTACTGTCTTATGTCTAAGCATATTTACGCATGCAGTAAGACTCTAGTACTATTCCCCCTCCTCCTATTGATATCATATTTATTTATTTTTATTTTATTTGCTTTGTCAAGTGCTTACAAGATAATAGGTATAAGTAAAAACATAGTTTGAATAGTTGGATACATATAAGAAAAATAAAAGAAACAATAGGACAGGGACCACTCCGTTGCTGAAGTCGTATTTCCTGCAATCAAGTTTGGTGCAATTAACCTTGAGTTTGTATCTATTGTGTGCTCTTGTATTGCTATGGTTGAAATTGAAGTATTCATTGACAGGTAAGGCATTGCAATGTATGATTTTATATGCCATACTGAGATCGGACTGAAGGCGGCATAGTCTAGTTTTTCTAGGTCTAGAATTTCAAATCTGGTGGCATAAAGTATTCTGTAACGAGTAGAGGAGTGGAGAACTCTTCTTGTGAAATATTTCTGGACTTTCCCAACTGTGCTAATATCAGATACGTAATGTGGGTTCCAGACTGATGAGCTGTATTCGAGTATTGGTCTCGCAAATGGTTTGTATGCTCTAGTTCAGGGGTGTCCAACCTTTCACTTTCCCTGAGTCACATTAGAAGATGAAAATTTGGTTTGGGCCGCACATAAAATAAAATAATAGTAACGATACCTGATCATCCAAAAAACCCATAGAAAACATAGTTAACATTGGAAATGAAGTTAGTGAGATGTTTGACATTGTTTCTCAGCCACCAATGCATCCATATTTGCTTTGATTATTATTAATTATTTATTAAAAATTATTTATTTTTTATCACGTTTTTTTTTTATCACGGTTTATCACGGTTTATTTTCCGGCCAAATTTTGCAGGGTGGGGGGGTGGGGGGAAGAAAGCTCGCCCGCCTCGCGTCTACCTCTCCTCCTACAAATGGCCCGGGTGGATGCGGCAGGACTGGAAGGCAGAAGCAGCAACGGCAGCTGGGGCAGAAGCAGTGGCGGTGGCGGCAGTAGCAGCAGGGCGGTGGGGGCAGAAGCAGTGGCAGCGGGGACAGGGGCAGAAGCAGCGGCAGCGGGGGCGAGGGCAGAAGCGGCGGTGGCGGCGGGGGCAGCAACAGCAGGAGGTGGCGCTCTGACGGCGCCCGCCTTTTCTATTGCTGCTTGGCGTGGCGCTCGCCTCGCGCCACCTCGCACCTGCCTCTCCCCTCCTCCTCACTGGCTCTTGCATGAAGGTTAGGGTGGGCACTGGGCCGCATTACGAGGTGACCTGGGCTGCATGCGGCCCATGGCCCGCGGGTTGGACAAGCCTGCTCTAGTTAGTAGTGTAATATTACCAGAGAAAAAGCTATGCAGGGTTAGGTTAATGACTCTTAATGCCTTTTTGGCTCTGTAGTTACAGAGGGCTCTAGCACTTAGGTCATTAGAGATGAGTATTCCAAGGTCCTTGACAGAGCTTGGATCATCAACAGGGTCTTGACTATTCAGCCTGTTATTATTACTCTGTTGTTTTCCATATACACTGAGAGCTTCTACATCGGAGACAAATTCCTTGTGTGTCTAATCATACGTGGCCATATAAAATAAAGTATTCTCTGCTGCCCCTTCTTTAGTTAAATGCAAATAGCTCTCATCACAAGCAGTAGAATATGAAACGTCCTGTCCAGAATAATAGAAGTAGCTTGTGCTTGGTAAATTTTAAATGGTCTATTTGAATTGCATAATAGTACAAACCTCTTAGTTAGCAGTGCTACAAATGCTTCCATTTTATGTTTCTTGTTAGCTTAGTGCAAGGCTGAATTAGTAAATTAATGGAATGACAGTACCCATTCCCACTGACATATGAACACAACACAGAAGAATCTGAACGTTGGCATTTGTTTCTTATATAAAGAAATGAGAGAAATTCTAAATAAATGTGCTGTTTGGGATTCAATGCCTCTTATCACCCTGGTGTCCCCCGCCCTGTATTTATTTAATTATTTTAAAATAGTAATAGAATAACAATGTTAATTGTACTTCAAACTGAAAAAATAATGAAGCCCCAAACTGTTGGAATAAAAGTCAATAAAAATTCTATGGAAAACTCTATAAAAACTCATTGCAGCTCAGAATGGCACTTGTCTATTCATCCAGAGATCATCTTACTGCTTGGTTTACGGTAGCATAACATGTGGGAAAAGACAAACAGGAAGGGGATTACGGATGATGGACAGTCTAATTCACCCCATTCCTGTAATGGTGTTTTGATTAGCAGCTTTTCCTCCATTGGCTATTTATGTTCGGAAGAGGGATGGAGGATTCAGCCAGTTTCTTTGCCTATCACACTATACAGGCATAATTCAGATGGCACATTTGGTAATGACTTAGAGACAGGAATGAGAAGTCGATGGAAACAGAGTACTGCATGCTGGTATATTTTCTGTTGACTTCAGCAGTCCATCTTTGAGAGGTAGGATAGGAAAAAGTTGGCCACATTTCCTTTTCTTGAGATTACCTCTTCTCCCTGCCTTTCCACAAGTTTCCTTTATTAAAGTTTGTTTCTTGTAGCACTGAGAAAGGAAGTGTTTAACTGTTTCAGTTTCAGTTTGTCTAAATAGCCAGTTCCAAGGAGCAAATTCTGTAGGCTAAAGACCAAGGGGGTCTGCCCTATTCTTTCATTCCAGCTCCATCTACATTCATCTACACATATTAAGAAGATAGCATCTTCTTGCTGCTCTTCATCACACCCTGTTCAAATCCTGTCCTATCTGGGCATTTGCCATATATGTTCAAGCAATTCTGCTCTTTCTAGCAAGAGTCACCTGCCTATGATTTTGATTACAAATCACCTTAAAGAGGCGGTCTGAACACTGTTTTAATATACAGAGCAGTGCTAGGCCTTGGAATATCACAGAACAAATCAGATTCACCATTCTCATTGTTCTCATGCCTTATAAATGATTCATGTGCCCCGAGCAATCCAGATGGATTTCTACTCTGAGGATGCAATCTGAACAGAATATAGAGCCAGACTTCATAGTTCACTCCTCATGATGCAGCAAAGGCATAATCAGTATGTGTGTCTCAAGTCCCTGTTGGTAATTCTAAAAATCAAGACTTATGAAACAAGAACCTGAATACTCATTTGTTCCAGAGGGTCCATTAGTCATTCCGGTTGGAATCCTTTATTCATAGGGGTGTGTATGTGAGCAAGTACTGATGAAGTATGGTGGGCGTTTGTGATGAAATAGTAATATTAACAGCCTCGTATTAAAATGATTTCAAGGAAGACTAGTTATGAAGGTACTGATATGGAATCAGTCTACAACAGGGGTATCAAACTTGATTTCATTGAGGGACACATCAGGTTTGTGTTTGGCCTTGGGGGGGCCAGGGAAGGTGTGGCCATGGTGGGTGTTGAAGTATTCCCTGTTAGGAGAATGAGTGCACTCAGGGAAACATAGTGAGAGTGGTGATGAATAACACACAACCAGCACACAGATACACTGAATAGTAAAATGTAAGTTTTACTTCCTGTAAATGGGTAAACAAAGTCGAACAAAGTCCAAATCATATGCAGTTAAAGCAGTTAGTATACAAAATAATCAGTCCAGGGATAATCCAAAAATGAAGTCTTTTTCTTTACCAGTATCATAAACAAAGTTCAGTAAACAGAGTTTGCGAATAGTTGCAAGACTCACAGCAATTCAAGCAGAATGACTATCAGGCAAAAGGCAAAAGGAAAGCAAAGGAAATGCAAAAAAACAAAAAACAAACCAGGTTTCTGGCTCCATCTTATGGCCATTGGAGAAACCTCAGCCAATCACAATTTCAACATTCTCTTAAAGATACAACAGTATTAAATGACTATCCTGGTTTTTATATTCCCAACCGGGGCCATAGAAGGAGCGTTCACGTCGCGGTCCCTGTCAGGTACATGTTTACCTGCGAATCCTTCTACCACGCAACACCAACCTATCACCAAACATGGGGTTTGAGCCTGTGCCAGAGCCTGTGTTCTACAGTGGCTGGGAAAAGTGTAGCGACACGAGAGAAGAAGATATTCCCAACCCAACTGTTAGGTGGCTAACATTCCTAACAGTGGGCATGGCTAGCTCAACGTCACTCATGTTGGCGGCCCTCACAAGCTCCATTTTCAGCTGCAACAGCCTTCTGCAACCCTCTGCTAACAAAAATGAAGCTTGGGAGGGGCTCCCATGGCCCTTGCGAGTTCTGCTTTAGGCTGTGATGGCCTCCTGCTGCCTTCTGTCAGAGAAAACTGAATTCGAAAATGGAGTTCGGGAGGGCTGCCTGCAGTCCCCTGAGCTCCATTTTCACTGCCAGAGGCACCACAGGCCGGTCCTTTGCTGTTTCCAGGGCAGCCCTGTGGGCCAGATCTAAGCACCCTGTGGGCCGGATCTGGCCCCTGGGCCTTGAGTTTGACACCCCTGGTCTACAATATTTACATTAACTTTATTTAATATACTTCAGTGGGAATTTTGTTTTTGCTTGTGTATATAATGGGGTATGACGATTTAGAAAGATTGTGTCCTCTCACTCCCAAAAGATTGCCTCATTTTGCACCAATTTCTTTCCCTAAGATTTTTTTCAATGTATCCTTTTTTAAACATTCTAAATTGCTGATCTGATTTAGCCCTTTTCAGGAAGCAAAGACTTAGACTTCCTTCTCCACATTGGGACCATAGCTGCTTGCGTGGTTAGGATACTGTTGGAGGCAACAGGTTTGCATTCAAGACTTGAGTGCTGCCACAAGGTGGGGTTGAGCTCCTGTCCTTCTCTCCAGCTCCTGCTGGAGACATGAAAGGAGTCCCCAACTATGCATCCCCTGGGTGATGGTGATGTCACTGGTTAAATACTTCCATCCCTCAATGCTTTTGACATGAATGCAATGCAATTTCCATATTAAGGTTCAAATTGCCCTGAATTTATTGAAGGATAAGAAAGGCACAAACCTGTTACCAGTAGCTCTAACTTTAAAGCTATGCAATTTCAACCTTTCTGGATTCTTGGTAACTACATTGTTTTCTTGGTGGCAGTATGAAAGGATTTGGTGCTTCTTATTTCTAGGATATTTTCCAATTTCCCCAAGAATTTCCTGGTGGTTCCCAATTGAGGTTTTATTCAGACCTGATCCTCCATAGCTTTTCTGAGACTAGGCAAAATGATCTGCAGTGAATTTAGCTGTAGAATCTCCTATAACTAATAACATGGCAGCTATTCTTTTTCACAAAGTAAAACAAGACAAACATTCTAATTTATTTTTTACCCATCAAACTAAGTGACTATAGCTCTTCCCAGCAGAAGATACCTTGGATTACTTGCCTGCAATGCAACTACTGAAAATGGGAAATTAAAAAAAAAACAGCAATTCAAATTTGGCACTATAAACTTGACTTGATACGCAAAGGTTCAAAGGAAGCCAGATTCTGAAGAGAAGTGCCCCAAGCCATGTGCCTCCATGCATTTCAGAAGTACACAATCTGTTACATCCCACAAACATAAGTTTTTGCCATTGGCTATGCTAGATGGGATTAAATCATATAATCATATTGCTAGAAGGGACCTTGGAGGTCTTCTAGTCCAATCTCTCTGCCCATGGCAGATGACTTTACATCATCCCAGACAAATGGCTGTCCCATCCTTTCTTGAAAACTTCCAGCAATGGTGCACCTGCAATTTTGGGAAGCAAGCTGTTGCAGTGATTAATTGTTCTCAATGTCAGGAAGTTTCTTCTTAGTTCCAGATTTGATCTTTCTTTAATGTACTTCCACCCATTGCTTCTTGTCAGGAGCTTTGGAAAATAAGTTGATCTCCATCTTTCTATGGCAGCCCCTCATGTACTGGAAGACAGCTATCATCTTGCTTTTAATTTTTCTCTTTGTCAGGTGAGACATACATGGTTCCCTTAACCATTCCTCATTCGATTTATTCTGCAGACCCATTATAGAACAGAATATAATTCTTTATTGGCCAAGTGTGATTGGACACACAAGGAATTTGTCTTTGTGCAAATGCTCTCAGTAGACATAAAAGAAAAGATACATTTGTCAAGAGTCAAGAATCGTAAGGTAAAACACTTAATAGTAGTCCTGGGGTACAATAAGCAATCAAATCATACTAGGATACAGTCAATATAAATCGTAAGGATACAAGCGGCAAAGTTACAGTCATACAGTCACAAATAGGAGAGGATGGGTGATAAGGAGTGATGAGAAGATTTACTGTAATAGTAGTGCAGACTTTGTAAATAGTTGGACAGTGTTGAGGGAATTATTTGTTTAGCAGAGTGATGGCATTTTGGAAA
>BHEV01106161.1:0-22704 GCA_004319985.1 Emydocephalus ijimae | reverse complement strand
GCAGGTGTTATGGCTTAATTAGCTGATTAGAGTGGGACACTTTGAGCCTAGAATATTGAACCTTTTCACAATATTCTAATTCTGAGATTGTGGATTTGGGGTTTTCATGAGCTGTAAGCCATAATCATCACAGTTATGACAAATCACGGCTTGAACTATCTTGCTTTGCATGTAACGAGTCTATCTCATATATTAGGTTCACTTTTTAAGTTTGCGTTACTGAAATAAATGAACTTTTGCACAATATTCTAATTTTTCAAGTTTCACCTCTATTTCACCAAGGCACTAGATTGACAAATTTAAAGATACTCACATGGACTGTCAATGCAATGGCAGTGACTAAATATCTTAACAAGAATTTGCATGAAGGCAATGAAAAAGGTAAATAGTGGAACACATTCTCAGCTTATGTGCTCACAATCAAATCCTTCTTCCTCATCAGAGAGGCATAGTATATATCAGGAGTGATTAAATGCACTATTGCTGGCAAACTCTGTCCACAGCCTGGAGTTCAGTCCTGACGGGGCTCAAAGTTGACTCAGCCTTCCATCTTTCCAAGGTTGGTAAAATGAGGATCCAGATTGTTGGGGACAATATGTTGACTTTGTAAACCACTTAAAGAGAGCTGTAAAGCACTGTGAAGCGGCATGTAAGGCTAAGTGCTATTGCTATTGCTATAATAGCCCCTTCTGCATAGCAACTAACTTTCTGGGCATTCTCCTTCCTGAGAAAGTCTCTTGTTCTTTCTCAAAAGTAAATAGTTCCTTTAGTCAGAGTAAGAAGAAGTTGATGTCAATTTAAAATATATTACCTTCTTCTTCCTAATATCTACTCCTTATCTTTTTAGCATCCTCCTATTGTCCTTCTCAGCATTTTTCCACCAGCCTACCTTCCATCTTCACAATGTCTGCCAATCCTTCTGCTGACCTGCCTCCTAATCTGAGGGGATATGTTTTACAGCAATTGAAAAAATGGCATGTTTTGTTCAATTTAGTATAAAATGACAGAAGGCGAGATGCAAGTTAGGAAAAAAAAAACTAGTTCCCACAATCCAGATCATAGTAACTAGATAACACTTCTGAAGAATGTTACTAGTTGGTGGATATTATAATGCTTCTGGGCAGTATTAATAAAATAACATTTATAGACAACCTTCATTTTGATCCCCGGATCATTTGAAATACACTTTTGGCTGACAGCTTTAGTACATCAATTTTATAATTATTTTTCTCGATATACTTACATTAAATACATTTCACTCTTTTTGGGTAGTTTTCCCATACAGATTATTTCTATTTCTGCAGAATTAAGAACTCTCACCTCCATGTATACAAATAGTTCTGCAGTAGGGTGCTGCCATTTTGACTGCACAAATTATGTGAATGCACTTGGTGAGCAGCCAATGTGGTAAAGTGAGACTAAACTTGGATAAACTCAGGTTTAAGTCTGGTTCAAGGCAGCCTCAGTGAGCTTACTGGGTGAAGAAAGGCTCAGCCTCAGAGACTTACTATTGTGCAGAAAAGAAGTGGAAGGGCTATGAGGGCTACCGGGGGGTGGGGGATGCAACACAAATCTACTCAGCGGATTAACCTTCTTCATCTTTGCATCTTCTGATATATGGATTTATTTGGAATTTTCAATAATAACGCTACCTGGGAATTCTTAGAATTCAAGTCCATACTTCTGAAAGATCCAGAAGAGCCCTGGTGATGCAGTTGTTACAATGCAGTTTTGCAGACTAACTCTGCCCACAGCCTGGAGTTTGATCCTGATTGGCTCAAGATTGACTCAGGCTTCCATCCTTCTGAAGTCGGTAAAACGGGGTGACCCAGATTGTTAGGGGCAATAGGCTGACATTGTTAACCACTCAGAATGCTGTGAAGCACTATGGAGCCCTGCAGTGTATAAGTCTAAGTGCTGTTGCTATCTTCAGCAAAACCCTATAACCTTAAATTCTTCAGGAATTCTTTCAAGTATTCTGATGCTCAGAATGGTTGACATATTTAGATTATCAGTTAGGAACAGCATTGAATTTTTGTACTGTAGAAGTGTTCTTATCCTTCTCTATTATTAGAGAAATAACTATAGAATGAACTGGATCTAAATACCTAATTTAGTAAAGTGTTCCTGTCAAACAAAGAGGGAAGAATGATGCCAACTGGGCTAATGTGCTAATTCAGTGCTGACCCAAGTGAATATAAAACCTGCATGACCATTCCAACCCCCCCACACACACATTATTCAATGCTGTGCAGTGAGAATTTTCACTGAGTCACATGATGAACTAAATGATTGTAATAACTTCCAGCAGTTAATGATAGTGTACCCCATTTGTAATAATATTATAACTCAGTCACATAATCCAAATATTATGCATGACAGAATTAGTAGAGCAGGAAATATGTATGACCCCTGCATTAATTGTAGCCTCCTACATTTTGAAAGAGATATTTTGGTAACCTTCTCAAGAGCTTCAGTATACTGTCTGCTGATATTTAAAATAATTTTCGACTGTTCAAGCTACATTTTATGATCACAAGGAAGATTATCACTGGTTTGAAGTAAGAAATTCAAATAGCAAAGTTCTGGTTTTTTTTTTTTTTAGAAATGTTATAATATATTTTATTTGGTTGTCTAAATTTTCTTAATAGTTATTCATAGTTGTATGTGGTTTTTAATAGGAGCATAGTAAATATTTAAAGAATTCTACTGGGCTTGAATATGAGTATCTTTGTTTCTACTACTAGGTTAGGATGGCTACTTCCTAAAACAAAGTTTGCCCCAGAATGATCCTTTTTATATCCAATAACAAATCATGTGTACTACATTTATGTGATGGTTAACATGTTGTATATCTTTTTCTCATAATCTTGATATAAATCACCATTTCCCTCCTAAATGTTTAAATTTACTAAGAGAGGGGAAAATGTAATTGTTAACTTCTTGTATCAGAGTATCTCCAGATGTTTTCATCAAATGCGATGTAGAGGTCTGGAGACACCAACTGTGAAGAATACACTACTCACTGGATGTTAGAGTAATAGAAATGTCTTTATAAATAATCATTCCATTATTGGTGATATCATTTTATACTTGTTATTGAACCACTGAACAGTGTTGCTTGGTGGACCTTTGATGTCAGTTGAAATAGACTCAGGTTGGAGATAAGATCAGCACTGGCAGTCTTTGTCAGTGAAAGATCAAGTAAGGGAAGGTTTTTGTGATAGTTCTTCCCAAATATAGGCAACCAGGGCCTCACAGGGGCATGGAAAGGAGGCAGAGTGTCAAGTATGAAAATTGACACTAAAAATTCACACTAACCTGAGAATCAAGATGTTACATTTGGGAATGAGAGCTACAGTATGTATAAAAGTTCTTATTGGATCTGTCAGCGAATTCTCTTAATAGCTAAATATACATTAGCATTACTTTTAAATAGATGAATATGGAATAATTACAGCAGGCCAACCAAAATAAGATTGTTTTAAAAATATGTTTGTAGCACTCCTATAATCATTTACCTGGAGTATGTCTTATAGAACTTAATGGAGTTTGTTTCTGAGTTCACCTGCCTTGGACTCTGTAATAAATCATCATATTCTTTTTGTGTGAGGAATTATAATTTATTTTGTTAACAATAATTTAGTTATTACAATATTTAATATTGTAATATATAGTATGCAGGTAAAATTCTTTAAAAAAAACAACCATGTATTTCCATCTTCTGCTTAATACTGTTTAATTTTTATAGTTATTGTTCCCTAGCATTTTAGTTTCAGGTTCTCTTGAATGAAACATTCAACTGGTTCTATATTTTCATTGCAATACTGAAATTATAAAGCAGCAGTGAGTTTTGCAAGGAGGAACTTCCCAGAAAATTGCCATAAGGCTCCTGATAACATCTGTGTTTCAGCATGTCAAAAATTTAAAAATAAATTTAAGAGGAAAAGAATGAAAAATGCATATTCCACTTATACATCGTATAAATGTAGTCCTTTTAGACATTACAGTATTGCATAAATATAGATTATATACTCTATTATGCTTTGATTCTTAGTGTACATACGGAGTCTATGAACTTTTATAGATTATTTTTTTTACTCCTTTACATAAAATGTGGATAGAGACACCTTTTAAAACTCATTTTTATGATAGCATTTGAAAGTTTTCATGCTAAGGTTCCTTTAAGCCGTTGACTAATTGAGTTGTTTATTAATTCATTTAAGTTTGATTCATGTCTGTAAGCTTATAAATATGGGGGTTATATTGCCTTGCATAAACCATGAATATGTCTCACTGCCTATAGGAGAAATGTCCCCAAATTGTATTCCAAGTTGACAAATGGAACTGAACCTTCAGTTTTCTAATCTGCATTATTCTTGCCATATCCTTGAGTTAATCAGTGAGAAAGGATTATGGCTGAATTGACCAGTGGTTTCTGGAAATATGATGGGCCAGTCCTTGCCACCACTATACCGGTATACCAGCAGCTCAAACCAAGTTATTATCAGTTTACTAAATTGATATTGGTGTGGTTAAAACAGGAGGGCTGAAAATTACATTATTAAAACAAAGAACTACAAAACCATCCTTGACAAGTACAAAATTTTCATATAAATGCATTTGAACTATTTGTGCAATATTACTTGGTTAGGAACCATGGTTTTTGTCAATTGTTTGGAGTTACTATTATTCTGAGTTCCAGAAAACATAGCCAATGTCTAGGGATTATAGAGTTTTAGCCTAAATATGTGGAGTTTATCAAATTGTCTAACCTCATCCAGACTCGTAGTCTAAATGTGGTCTTATCATAACTGTATAGATTTGTTTATGTATGACAACATATTTCATTTTTGTTGTTCTGATTAATTGGTGCCATAGTGCAGGAGTAAAAAGCTAAAAGTTAGCTTGTTGAATTGAAAAACTTGCTTAATTGTGTACTGTGTTGCCTTCATACTCAACAGATAGTCACAGTATGAGTATAATGATAGCCTGATAGAAGTTGATTACTTATCTCATCTGAAAAATGAGCTTGTTGTAAAACTGCCTATCAGATACTTCCAAAGTATCATCTTTCACAAGCCCATATTTAACACAGCAATATTTGTATGCAAACCATCTCTTCTCATTTACCATTTGTCACTGAGATAGCAAATTACATTCATCAAAATCCATTCATTCTCCTAGTATCGCTGAATACAGGATTATCTTGGCTGTGTCAGCTGCCCTATGACTAGTAACAATGAAAAATGGAGGTCGACATGCATCTTCAAGAGACAGTGCATATCAAGCTGGAAAGATTAATGGAGCTGATGTCATCATGTTTGTATGGTATAAAAATGAATTCTGGAAACTGATGGATCTCTTGGTAACAATGAATGCATTTTAAGCTGCTCCCCTGCTGCCCCTTGGCTGATGAATTTTAGTGGCCATCAAAATAAATATACTGATATATTTTATTAGAAAGAAAAAACTTTGCATTGATCCCTTGGGTGGGGAGACAGCCTCCAGTATTGACCTGGCAGGAACAATGTTTCAACAATTGCCTACTGCAAGCTCTTTGTTATGTTACCTGCGGTGGCCAAATTACAGTGCCCAAATTATCTCCTGTAATAGAAATTGGCTAGTAGCACTGTAGTGAATGAACCTCATTCTTAATATCAAACTGAAAGGAAAAAGAAGAGGGGAAATGACTTCAGAATCTCAGTCTCTTATTATTAATAATCATAACAAAGATATTAATATTTCTGTGTGAGACAGAAGTAAACTAGGGCAGGGGTGTCAAACTCAAGGCATGGAGGCCGGATCTGGGCCATGGGGTGCTTAGATCTGCCCCGTGGGGTTGCCCTGGAAACAGTGGACTGGCCCACGGTGCCTCCGCCAGCGAAAACAGAGCTTGGGAGAGCCGCATGCGGCCCTCCCAAGCTCTGTTTTCACTGGCAGATGGTTGCAGGAGGCCATCACAGCTGAAAACGGAGCATACAAGGACTGTGGGCAGCCCTCTCAAACTCCCTTTTCACTGGCAGAGAGTTGCAGGAGGCTATCACAGCCAGAAATGGAGCTCAGGATCCTGTTTTCGCTGGCACAGCACTCAGGCCACCACAGGCGCCCCCAACATGAGTGACGTTGAGCTGGCCACGCCCACCCTGCTCCCCAAGGTCAATCACAACCCTGATGTGGCCCTTAATGAAATTGAGTTTGACATCCCTGAACTAGGGGAACCTCTTTCCTGTTGACCCTAGTACATTTGGAAGCAGAAGAATGACTGATTCTCCAATAATAGCATCACTCTCATCAAATAGTGATTAATTACAGTCTATTAACAATAGCCATTTCTGTTTATAAAAAGTAGCTAATTTACCTCACCTCTTCATTTATGTACAATCCTTGTGCCTACTAGCACATTATAGATGATCTATTCCTTAACCAGAGTGGTTCTGTTCATAATCCCAATCAGCCATGCTCCCTCCCACCAGATATTATGTAGAAGTCTCATATACTATAGCTCATTTCACTCTCCTCTGCTCTCAGTTTTCCACTATTCTTTTCAAGTTAATACTCACCTCCTGCTAACAACTATGTTTGTTTGCTTCTTAGTGAGCCTAACTAATTGCAGGTCTCTTTTTTGTGTTATGTGTTGTGTTATCTCTTGATTTTCTCCTATGCAAAGAAAGTCCCAACCTTGTCTGTGTCTTCCTATGGAAACAGCATCCCCACAAGTAGAATGTGTGTCTATCTTTGTAGTTCTTAGACATGCAAAAAGGTTGCAAGAGAAGATATTTCAGGGAGCTTCGTTTGGTTTCTATCATGTTGTTATTGACCTAGTGCAGTACCCAGGATGGTGTTAACCAGCTCTCAGATATTTCATTTGATCCGGATAATAGTATCTTGCCCTCAGGATTTCTGATTAGCCAGTGGGAATTGTTCTCATGATGCATCACATTTATCTTGTTTCATTTCTGAGTACCTTGCCATTCAATATCCTGTTATAGTTATAGAGTGCTATGAAGCTGAAGGACTCCATTTAGATTTTGTGGTCCACATTAATCTTTTCGATCACAATAAACACTAGGTGATTGTTTTCCCTTTTTGTCTCAACAACTTAATTATATTTCACTGTGGGCTAAAAACAGTATCCTGATAAAATATAATGTCAAAATTTCTCACAGAGGCTTTCACCATTATTTAAGAAGAAAAAATCATTATGGAGTCATAGAATCAACTGTCCTGCCAAAATGTTCATAATTTTACATCTCATTTTCTTGCTCCTCATTTTTCCTTTTTTTTATTACTAAAGTGGTAGAATCATTCGTCATCAAGTGAAATATTGATTCCCACAAATTGTTTCTCCCTATCTATATCAGACAGAAAGACAAGTTTATAGCAACTATGTTGAAGGCTTTTGGGCATATGTGTATGAATTTTAATTGGCTCCATAACTCCTGCATCAGTATCACTGCACACCAGTTTAATTTATTTCAAGCTTGAACCCATTTGCACCACTGAAGCAAGGTCCTATGCCTGCTATAAACTTAAAGTTTAAATTTTGATCAAGCATTTCTCCTTCCCCACCAGAAGACCACCTTCAATGTAGTTCCTATTTACATGGGATTTTTGGTGAATTGGTAGTTATGATAAAAGAAGTTGCCTCTGCACAGAATCTGTCCTGGTTTTGATATAAATTTGAAAGTTTAGCTAACCACTGTGCACCACATAGCAGACTGTTTGTTTCAATTGTTTATACTATATACCATAGGAAATATAAAAGCTCCAAACAGGTACCATACTCTGAAATTGATGATATGGGGTTTTACCATGCATAACACTACAGGATTTTAGGGGGTATTTTGTACAACCTACCTAGCGTATTTTGCTGCATGAATTAATTTGTCATCTGTGCATTCAATTTCATGCAGAATTAAAAGAGTAGCTACCCCATAGTTGTATTATTCTGAAACAGACTCTTTGAAATGATTCAGGGCCTTTCAAAATTCTCCATCCAAATTGCGTGGAGAAGTAATTACCAAATCATTTTTTTCAAGGGCAGGCCTCCTGAACCAAAAGATGAGTCAATGATCCCCCATGGTATTTAACTGAAATGTAGGAAGCCAAGGATGCTATGCAGACCTCTGGAGATATGCTTGTATAATGAAAAACAAAATATTCACTCATACTCCTAGGCTGTCTTGTACTTTGTAGAAAGAATACAAAATATTATATTCTGATGCACACCAATTGTGGCATAGTGAGATTAAGCAGGAAAAATTCCATTTGACAACTGCAGTAAATTTCTCTCTCTCTTTTCCTCTGTGTATTTATGAATATAAATTTGGTGTTACTATTATTGTTACTGCTATTGTATTACCTCAACTAGTACTTGAGGTAAAGACAAAAACAATTATAAAGAAGTATAGCTATTTATTTTAGAAGTATATTTCAATTTTATTATTTATTCATTGCTCTTTCTATACAAAATGCCCCAGGAAAAAATAGAACCATGAGCACAACTCAGTCCCCACACTCAAATTACCATAGCATATATTTTACAAGGAATTGTAGGAGATAATTTATTTTCTGTCAATAAACTCTCATTTTTCACAGAATAATAGTTACAGTACACAGCTAAAATCATAACTTCACTAAGTAATCTCAGAAGGTAAGAAAATTAACTTGAAAGTCATAGATTTCATTTTTCTTAATCTTAGTAGTCTCTAGAGCAAGGTTTATTAGGCTCTAGAGCCAATGCTTCATGATGAGATAGAATTAAAAGTTTTACATCTTAGTCACTGTTACATCTACCTTTTCATTTTTAAATCTGATTCAACAGGGTTACTTATTGTTAATTAAATCCCTTCTTTTATAAAGTTGTCTTTTCTTTTGTACAGTCTGCTATCCAATTATTGATCATAATTAAGGGGTAGAATCACCATCAATAGAAAATGTTGTTGCAATGTGTCATTAAAATATATGAACTTTTAAGATGCTTTATAATTTAGCTTGTCACAAGTTCTAAACTTAGCAGGATGCCTAGATTTAGAAAACATCAGTATTGACCCAAGGCTTATTAAAATCAATCAACTGATTCCCTTTGGCTTCAGTAGGCGTTGAACCAAAACAACTGTAAATGTGTCAGGAATAAAGAGATACAGCAATTTTCTGGAGTTAGCAATTATTTACTGACATGTGCTTTTACCAGTAAGGTTCACCTAAAAATGCTTTACTATGTTTGTGTCTGATTCTGAATTCTTTTCAATGATAGGTTGCTTCAAAAGATAGGCAGATGCCCTGTTATTTGTTAGAAGGAAAAAGTATGTCATGTATAATGACTTGTTCAGAAGCCTCTTTCTGTAGACAAGAGATAATGAGGTCGAGTTATGATTGTTGGATCTCAATTTGTTTACTTTCTGTTACTGATTAATGGATGCAATATTCAATACTTATTCTGCCTGTTATCTTTGAATAGCAATAAGAAAAGAATTGTCGTGTGCATTGGAATATGGAAACCATAAGCTTTATGGATCAATACAAGAGCTGTACGCTGTGCATAATGCAACAAAGCAAAACTAGAAGAAACCAAGTGTTAGATCTGGGCAGCAACCAGGAACTAGGGATGACAGTGTCAGGATTCTGGCAGTTACCCCAATTAAATCATGAGTCTTGAGCCAAACTTCCAAAACTTCAACGGATTTATTGGGAGTTAACATGTCCAGCACTGCCTGGGTGTGGCAGACTCTGAGACCCATAATTCAGTGTCACCCTTGACCCTGGTTTTCCCCCACCCCCAGGTGTATCATAATTCATATTCTCCAATGAAACACATCCATAGTCAACAGTCATCAATCATGGTCTCCAGTTCGATTTTTGCATGGCAGAAACTTCAGTCACCTAGTTACTATCTCTGAAAAACATGTATGGAATGCACTTTCTATTTCCAAGCTGACCCACTGCTCTTTCAAACCCTTTCCTCCCTCCCTTTCTGTTGGCAATTCTAAAACAGTCATAGAAATATTTATGGGTTGACATACAAATCATAACCCAAACTGTGGGTAGTCCTCGACTTATAACTATAGTGGAACCTGCCCATTACTATCGAAGTTGAGGTCTACGTTAAATGAACCACATCATTAATAACCACTCCATTCTTGCTCTCCCCAATGCATTCATTAAATGAATGCAGCGGACATTAAGAATGGATTGATTCAGTTGGGGGAGACAATGGAAAGTCTAGTGCAGGCACCAGCCCACATGCATTGGGCCTTCCCCCCACCCTCTGAGATATCCCATGATCTGTTTCCTGCCCCTTGTGTTCCCCACAGCTCTATAGGCCTCTTATCTACTTCACCCCATCACAACTGCACGCTTATCGTTGAAAAATATCCAGAGATCAGGAAATTGGAGTAAGGAAAGGAAGGTTGCTCCATCGCTGGGCCACATGGCACAATCATGGGGAAGAAATCCTGCTGGTTTTACTTTCCTCACTATGCTTTGCTCCCCTGCTATCTACCCCGGGGGAGCAAAGCATCAGAGGAAAGCAAAACTGGCAAGATTTCTTCCTCATGATTGTGCCATGGGGTCCAGCAATGAAGCGTCCTTCCTTTCCCTGACATCTTGAACTCTGGAATCATTGAAAGGTAAGTGAGTGAATAAAGATTGAGGTGGGAGGAGTGGGTGGAACCCAGTGGGTTTGCAAAGCAAGACCAGTGCATGTGGGGACCAAGCAGGTCAGGGATGGGGGGAGAAATACAGTACCATAGGCGGATGTGCTACAGTGTCTCTATGATATACAAGGATGAATGACGGTGGCTCTGCAGGCATTGTAACTTTGAAACAAGTTCATATATAGCTTGGGGGGTGGTGGTGTTGTAACTTTGAACAGTCATTAAATAGCCCATCATACTTCAGGGACTACCTGTAATAGAAAAGGTACAAAATCACTACACAAAAGGTACAAAATCAAGAGGGAGGACCACAAGACAAATAAGGATCAAGACTGGAGGAAAAAGGGGGAAAACTATTTATATCAGTGTATTCCTTGAGTATCTCCTTTCTGCTCAGAACAATCTTGAAGTGACTATCTAGGATAGAGGGTATATCTTTAGAATTACATGGTCTTTTATTCAGGGGGTCTGCCACATGGGTACATTTGCAATGCATGTCTTAAATACATATAGTTTTTGCTATATCTTTGGAAGGCTGTGATTCAGTGGTGGGATTCAATTTTTTTTTACTACCAGTTCTGTGGGTGTGGTTTAGTGGGCGTGGCAGGGAAGGATACTGTAAAATCTCCTGTCAGAGGTGGGATTTGCCGGTTCTCTGAACTACTCAAAATTTCCGCTACCGGTTCTCCAGAACTGGTCAGAACTTACTGAATACCACCTCTGCTGTGATTTTTTAGTCTCATATAATGCGGTAGGAGTGATTTTGCTGGGAAATCTCCTTTTGGATCCTTGTCCCTTTTTAAAGTTTCTAGATTCTTCATTTGGATCTTAGTGATTTACCTACATAGATAGCCTTTGCAGACAATATCACTTGTAATCTGTTCTACAACTTTACATTTCTGACAGGAGTTTCACCTGTTCTGTAGCATCCCATATTAACATTATTGAAAGCTACAATAGTACCCTGTTGAATTATTCCCTGTATTTTTGGTGTTATTCTCAACTCTTGCCAAACATTTATTGCTGTGCATGAAATTCAGAAGTTCCAGAGTTGTGGAAAATGTATTTGGTATGAATGGATGTATGTATGTATGTATTATTACATTTGTATGCCATTAAATCCCAAGCAAAACAAGGATACATTTCAGTTTGTGCTGTTTTAAATATCTCAGTTGGGATTGTTCTCTCTCCTAAATTATACCCACCTATTACATCAAGTCTCCTAAAATCTGATGATGCCAGGGAAAAATGCCCAAGTACAAAAACTTGGAATAGCTTCCCCCCACCCACTTCCATTCAATCATGTCTGATTCTGAGACTGCCTTGACAACTCCTTGCAGTTTGCTGGTTTTTCAGAAGTGTTTGCCATTTCTTCCTTTTGGGGGGCTGAGAAAAACTGGCTAGCCAGAGGTCGCCCAGCTGGCTTTATGCTCCAGGCAGAACTAGAGCTCATCGTCTCCTGATTTCTAGCCTGTTGCCTTAACCACTACACCAAACTGGCTCTCCAGAAGAATAATACTCTATCCTTAAATAGACTCTGAATTACCCAGGAGGGAGATGATCAGTAAGATCTGTTGTCTGGAGCTGTGAAGGGGCCTCCTAAGAGAAAAGTGTACCTAGTTGAACTTTCTTTTTCTTTTGCTGCAGTGCTGTTCATTTATGACCTCTTTGATCTACCTATTCATAGCCATGAAGCTAGCAAAATTTAATCAAGGCTGCAGAGAAGGGGGAAAGGGGGACAGGAGATAGGAAACACACTTTCAATAGTGGACTCCAAAATGAGAGCTGTCAGTCAAGAATAATGCCTTCGTGGTTTAGCTTCTTTAAGCTTCCCCAAATGAATGGTCCTCTTTTCCCTGGCTGTAGAGATAACAATGAGACCTTATAGCTGGTTGATGAGCCTAGTCGAATTAGTATCTCTATATTCTTGTACTTGTCTTCTACAAAGGAGAGAGAACAAAACATCTAATCAATGTGGTATTTCAAAAGTTCAGAAATAGAATAAACTGTATATCACAAAAGCCAGTTCCAGGAATCTTGTATGCTTACTGTTAAGGTACCGTCCAAGCGATTCTCCCCCTCTGACCACTTAGGTCATTTGTTTTAGAATGGAAGTGATGAAGAGCAAGAGTCTTTTTCATTGATTAAGGCCAACCTAGTTTATCAGGCTCGCTTGGATAAAACATTCCCTGACCGGCAAGATGCAAGAATATAGCTTAATTTCAATTTATTATCTGCCAACACTTGCCATTCAATCAGATAAACACAGTATCCGAGCTGTCATCACAGTATCTTATGCATGCTTAAAAATAGGGTGCTTTCTTCACACATTTGGAAGGAATTAATTCATATATAGATTACATGTATGCAAAGGCCACTTTAAAAGTTTTATGGGGCTGAAAAACTTTGTCTTCTGAAAAACTTTGTCTTCTAAAAAACAAAGTTTCCCTATAACTCTGGAAATGAAAATTGTGGAAAAAACTGGTACTGACTCACCAAATACCTGTACATAAGTGGCCATGGGCACATACGTGCAGTTTATAAAATGAGAATGTGCCTGTGTGGAGTCTTTTATATATTTTGTTCAAAAAACATTAGAATTCAGTGAATGACTAAAAACTTCATTTGGAAAGCTAAATGTTAGTAGCAAAGAAAATGCTTCCCTAGGAGGAAAAACACAAACACAACATGTTCAACTGAGAAGACTAGATAACATCAGCGTGGGCATGTGAGAAGGAGAGACACAGCAGCTATGATATTATGCAAAGTAACAGCATGGAGGAGTTACGAGAATGGCAAGAAAAAAGAAATAAGCTTGGCATTGTTATGGAGGAAAGAATCCAAGAAACTTTGCAAGAGAGGCCGCATGTGATGGGATTAGAGATAGAATCTTCCTTCTAACCAGTGGTGGGGTTCAAAAAAATTTACTGCCAATTCTGTGGGCATGGCTTGGTGGGCAGGGCAAGGGAAGAATATTGCAAAGTCTCCATTCCCACCCAACTCCTGAGGGAAGGTTACTGCAAAATCCCATTCCCTCCCCACCCACTAACCTGATTTCCAGCTCTGTTCCCCTGTGCAGGGCAACAAAAGAAGACCCAGCCGATCAGCTGGGACTCGGGAGGCAGAGAATAGATGGGGGTAGGGCCAGTCAGAGGTGGGATTTGCCGGTTCTCTGAACTACTCAAAATTTCTGCTACCGGTTCTCCAGAACTGGTCAGAACCTGCTGAATACCACCTCTGGTTCTAATCTATTGCTGTCTAATCAGGAATCTTGCTACCTTGTTCCAATATGACCTGGTCATATAATGAGAATGTTCCAACAATGTGAATCAATTATCCAGACACTGGGCATCATGAGGTGAGGTCCACATAAGAGTTCTCTAGAGGTTGACATTTGACCTAAACTCGTCATTGAGCCCAGAATTATTGTTGAAAATCTTGGTGAATATTAAACAGGTAACCATGTGAGCTCACCCAATTTCACCATCTTCTTGCAGTCACTGCTAAGTAAACATTCTTAAGCCAATGCAATAGTTGTTAAGCAAACTTATTTTTCCCAATGGGCTTTTTTTTTTTTTTGCCAGAAATCAAACAAGTGCCAAAAACTGGCAAAAAAAAAAGCCAAAAATTGCAGTCAGGTGAGTGCAGGATGCTCCAAGCAACCATGAATATGAGCCAGTTGCCAAGTGCCCACAATGTGATCCTGTGTCTCTGTATATGTGGGCATGTGCATGTGTCTACTGGAACTTTGAAATTAGGTTGTCAGTAGCTCAAGAGAAGTTTGTTCTAACTTTGAATGGTTGCTAAGCGACTGGACATTAAGCAAGGACTATCTATAAGAGGGGCATCACAAATCCAGTAACACACATTGTTGATGTTTCTTGGCACCTTGAGATAATGGGGTTTTGGCAGTCAGTTGAATCTCATTGAAGCAAGATAGATAAGAATAAGGATAGATCAGTTTCAGATGAAATCTATAAGTGTGGAAGAGCATTCTCATCTCTCTCTATATGCACACTGTATGTCTGTATTGGAAAAAGGATGTTGCATACAGTTGTCAATCTGTAGCGTACTGACAAGCCAGCTTTGGACATAGATATGACAATTTATTTTTATATAGTGAGTGAAACTTATCAGCAAATCTTTGACTCTTGTTTTCGGGTAACCATTGTTGTATAGTTTACAGGGTTTACCAAAAGTCAGTCCTAACAGACAATTTATTCTATTAATTCTATTACATTTTTTAATTGGTAGCCATTTTCTAAAACACATCACTCACAATGCATGACTGTTGAAAATTCCTAAGTGCAATAACATTATCTGAAGAAATAAAAAAAAAATTGTTAAAATTAATGTTGTGATTGACTTTTGCAATTAATATTGTGATTGACTTTTGATACATCCTGTATGTATTTATTTGAGTATTATTTGGCAAAATAAGTGGCTTTCTTTCAAAGGGAAGGAAATTCAGAATCTCAGAATAAGTTTCAATGTTTTATTTCAAATTGCAAACCAAGTATGATGAAGAACAAGATTAAAAAATGGTAGTCCTTATGAAGAAATGGATCTTATATTTTCTATACAGAGAACTTTGCCAAAGTTGTAAAATTCATCTATATAGTCAGTCCAAATATAAAACCAAACTTTGCAGGAAAAGCAAGCAGAGAACTGAGAGGGAATAACCCAGGTTCATCCCCATTGGGAGGTGTAATCCTGCTGAATGTTATTTATACTTCTGATGGGCTTTTAAAAACTTTTCCGGACTGATGGAAAGACCCCAGTTAACTCATAATTGATTTGATAGTTAGCGTACATAACCCATTATCCAATATCAAGTTATTGACTGATCAGTCCTATTCAACCCATCTGGGATCTATGATTGCTCTCCTTATTCATTGCTCTCTTTCACTTAGAGTTGAGTTGCTATTCCTGGGTCGTTATGAATCTTATAGATCTCTTCGGACCCATTGACAGGATTCAGATGAACATATTTTCAGCCCTTCTTCTGTATTTGATGAACTGTTCTGTGCCATCTTATATGCAAGTAAATTATACAACCACCTCTTCCTAATTTGGGTAATTTCAGTTACACAATTAATATCATAACTTAAAAATTGTCATAATCTGTCATGCCCCTGTCGGAGTCTGAATCCGAGGAGGAAGACAAACAGCTGATAGGGAGTGGGAGTGTGGCTCTGTTGGTTGTGGAGGAAACTGGGCAAGAGCAAAGTCTGGCTGGGCAGAGCAGGGAAGAGGTAGAACAAGGGAGAGGGAGTTCAGAGGAAGACCCAGGCCCACCCCCTCTTCATCCTAGGGCATGCAGTGAGGAATGGAGAAGAGAACAACGTGGGTTGCATGGCTTATGGGAGAGGAAAGGGCCCTGATTCCCCTCATTAGCCACATCTGGGAACAGAGTTTAAAAGAGATGCATGCTGAGTATAGCATCTGCTGGGAAGAAACGTGAATTTATCTTGTGTTGACTTTGGTTACCTGTATTTCTGGCATCCTCCCAACCTTGTTGAATTATTGCCATTCCTTCACATCTGGAATTCCTTCTCCTGCCCTGCCGGACTAATTACTTCATCTTGCCTTGATTGGATTTACAATTACTGTTTTTGATTACCACATTTTGGACTTGATTCTCTGCAGCCAAAGGCTGTTCCTGGGAGAGTTTTTCTCCAGCCAGAAGGTAACCAGGACATTGGGGGCAAAGTTGGAGCTAATAAAGGGACTCCTACTGATTATCTGATTGTGTTGCCTTTGTGCCATGCCCCGGGTCATCACACAATCAATTGTTTAACTACCATTCAAAGTTATGATGGGATTCAAAAAAGCTAATTTGTTCAAGACAATTCCCTCCTAACTTCATTCATTCAGGTCCTCTGAAGAAGTTCATCTTTCAGATGGGTGGACCTAGATTCAAGCCTTCTCTAGAATTGTCCATCTCTATCAAATTGAAATAATTAACTTCCTCATATGCAATTGGAAGGGACCTTAGAGGTCTGTTAGTCCAATCTTCTGCTTAAGTAGGAGACACTGTACAATTCCAGACAAGTGGCTGTCCAATCAATCATTCAGTCAATCAAAAGCATTCAAAAACAGTCTTTTAATTTATTATGGTTTTGATGTAATATTTAATGTTTATTATCTCTTTTGCGGTAAGTCACTATGAGATTCTGGAAACTGGTGATTTAAACATTTCATATGTAAATACAGTTTAATTTGATCCCCTCTTTTATTTTTAAGTGAATCCTTTGAGTGAAAGTTTTTGACACAGAATTGCTTGCCACAATATTCTTGTTAAGAGCTAATTATTGTATATAGTTTCTGCTTTTTTACATGCTTGGTTTTACTTGAGAATTTCCTCTTTATGAACTATTATTATTCTGGCTGCCATCTGGCTGCCTTACTCAGCTCTTTTTGATTTTGTTTTACCATCCCCAGTTTAAAAGCAGGTAGGCTTAGATAATTAAAGACAGTATAGAAGGTATTCAAAAGTCTTTCCAGAATAGTAAACAGTCCTGTAGAAACATCTTCAGTGACCTTGAATGGAGGTTCCATTTCTTTAACCCAAATCCCTGAGAGACAGATGTTTTAGGCCCCTTCCATGCATTTTAAAAATATGAAAAGCAGGTAGATTAATATTCAAGCCAGCTGTTTGTTGAAAAGGAACTCTACATGGAATTGGCCTTATGAACGCAAGTTTGTTTTCACTTATTTATTTAATCAGTGTACATGGCGCTTCCAGAAACAGATGTTTTCAGTATTGCATGTAGAGTTAGCATAAATGGAAAAACAGCTCCCTAAATTTCATACTGCTACTTAAAATGATCCCTTTGACCCAAACAATAAATCTTTGTGTGTGGTTTGGAACGTCTGGACTGCTATGGTATGAACATATGCAAATGTATCCATCAAAAGTTATAACCAAGTGTTTCATTTATTAACGATGATAATGATGATGATATTTGAAGACCAAAATAAAGCTTTGTTAAGATAATCTCTTTTTTCCTCTTCAGATGGACCGTGTCATTTTTTGTGTATTTTTGGAAGTTGACTACAAAATTTACAAGAAGAAAATGAACGACTTCTTCCCAACAGGTATATTTCTATTTGCTTCTTTGAAAACAAAATCTTGTCCTCCAGATATTGCCTGTACATATGCCTACGTTGTTTATGTTTTTATAGGTCCTCTAAATGATTTATCCTTTGACATTTATTCATATATAAAAAAACCTACAAAATGAAATAAATTTTGTTGTATAGTAATTAGGCCTGTAATTAGGCCAAATCAGCATTGGTGATTTCAGTTTGAAATGAACATTCAGTACTGAAAGAGGGAGTTATTGGATATGATTGTGTGATAAGAGAGTTGAGGCAAAATTATTTGAACTTTTAGAAATTTAAAATTAACTCCAAAAATGTTTTATCCATGGGTTATAATGGAAACATCTGACATATCTGTATCTGCTTCTTTATTTTTTGGCAGAGTACAATAAAAAATAGGAACAGGAGAGTATTTAGAGGACATTCATTACCCCCAAATTTAACAGGATACCTTCAAGCACTGCATTACATTACATTTTTTAAAAATATTCAACCTGAATCTTTTTTTAAGTTAGAGGGAAAGACAGCAAAGCAACATCAAAATTGTCCAGCGTAGAGCCCAAATTGTTCTGCATCAGTGCAAAATGTTTCTCCTTCAACCTAAAAATTTAAAACTTTCAAAAAGTATAAGCAGTAAAACATTATTTTCCTCTTGCTTTTCTGGAACATCAAGCTTGGCATGATGTTCAAATGTACCTAAGGACATGCTCTTGTGGCGTGCTCCCAGTGGTGGGATTCAAAAATTTTTACTACCGGTTCTGTGGGCATGGCTTGGTGGGCGTGGCAGGGGAAGGATACTGTACAATTTCCAGTCAGAGGTAGTATTTTCTGGTTCTCCAAACTACTGGTTCTCCAGAACTGGTCAGAACCTGCTGAATACCACCTCTGAGTGCTCCCTCTGGTGTTTGAGAGTGATGGGAATATCAAGAGGGTTGGCTTTGATGGTTTTGAAGGACTTTCATCCACATTGGCTTGACTGAGATACCAAGTTGGATAGAACATCATGGTAAAGCAAGCTCTATTTGGGCAGAAGAATGAGTACTGTAGCATTAATGCAAGTTTGATATCTTGAGAGTATAACAAAAGTTGCATAGCAAATTTGACCCTTTGTGGGAAAGACCCTCTTATCTTCTGTAGTATTCAGTTGGGTCTAGATTTATTGCCTGCTGGAAATATGCTGATAGTAGAAAATATAGCAGTTTAGAGTGTAATTATTAGATCCTTAATGTTCTCTGAGCTTGATTTGTGTTACTGGGCTAGGTAACATCATCACTGGAAATATTCTCTATTAATTACTTGATCAAGGCAGCAGAAAAAAAAAGGCACGGTGATATATAATATCATAACAAATAAGCATGCGATGAGAAAAGGGCTGGCCCATGAAAAAGTGGGCCAAACTTTAAAGGTTTCTGAGAAATTGTCCTTGAAGGATTATCCTTGCACGCATGCCTTCATAATTAAGCCATTAGCTTAAGAGTTTATGGGTGGCCTTGGAATTTTTTAAAATATTCCCCATGGGATATATGGGTTTCTGGAGTCTTAAATATGGAATATTTATTTCTAAAGGCAAGGCCTTCTTTTTAATCAAACACAACTCTGTTACAGTTTAGAGCAGGCAAAAAAGGTTGTATCATTAAAAGATTATATGTTTAGCATGGCACAGCAGTTTTACAACTAATTAATGTAGTTCTGTATCAAGGCTTATAAAACAAATGCTTAATGTGCTATTTGGGCCATGTGCAAGTGTGAGTTGTTCATTTCAGTTACCTTTAGATGGCTTCAGCAGCAATTTTCTGTTTGTATTCCACTTGGGCTTTTTTTTCCTGCCTCTTGTTTGATAGGTATTTATAAGCAGCTAACCTGAGATAACACCACTTTCTATCACAAATCACAACTTATTTTGGGACAAACAACTATATCAGTGCATATATTCTTGAAACAGATTTATATAGGTAAAATCTTAATCCTATTAATGGAATATCTGTCTTCAAGGCACTGAGTATGCAGCGGCTCAAAGTAGCTTACAACGACGCTCTGAGGCTCCTGCTTCATGTCCCAAGGTGGCATAGAGCCAGCCAGTTATTTGTGTCCAATAGGGTGATAACATGTGAGGCTCTTTTAAGAAAGTTGATGTTCAGTTTTATCTGTCGTCTTGATCAGTCTGAGAACAACATAATACAATCCTTAGTCAGCCCAAGGAGTAGCTGCTACAGATTTACTTCTATGCTGAGGCGACACTGGTGTAAGAGGTTATATAAATTTTAATAGCTTTATAACCTGTACCTTATGTATCTCGGCATCTTATATATTACCTCCTTCTTTTATGTCTGTTTTGTTTGTTTTGTTGTTCTTGTATATGGACCTGTGTCTGCAATAAAGATTTTATTATATAACAAGCTTTCTGTCACTTTGCAAAAGTCTGCCCATCTAACAAATAATGTATTATTCTCACGCAGTTGATTTTAAGTATTTTAAGTATTTTTTGGCTCTGAAGTCCACTGATTCTGTCTGGAGTCATAGTAAAGTTTAGAAATCTTGCTTGGTTTCTATCACACTATGACAGCAGCAAGTTCTCTCTTCCTCTACCTCCAATTCTTTTATTTTAAGGGCTGTGATCAAACACTGTTTCTTAGAAACTTTCTATATTTGATTTACTAATACTGTCATACAAAATACCTAAACTGTACAAGGGATATTTCCTTTAGCATAGGTTTCAGTTAGTACATGTAATAAGCATTGGCCTGGTAACTACAATAATCACTGTTGAGACATCAGAGCTGCCCCAATCATACAGAGTTTAAAAGGTTTGGTGTAAGCATGTATTTTGAACTGACTGGTGTTTGGTGTGGAGCAGTTATTTTGAGTCCTGAAAACTGAGATAAACTTCCAGTTTGTTTGGCAACACAAACAGAGGAATATAATATTCCAGGAATGAGTGGGTAAGTGAGAATTTTATTACAATCACAGACCAGAGTTACAAATGAAATATATTAAAAATAAAAAATAGACTAGACAAGACAAGATTGGTGGTGGGTTCAATAGTGGGCAATCTAAGATGTACCTAAATTTACAGGCAGTATAAGAAAATTTGGCTATGCTCAAGAGAACTAAATTCCATTGTTCTGACAACATCTGTATGGAAGAATAATTTCCCAGGTGTTTTATAAGGTAAATAGTTATAAGGCAGGTCCTGATAAATGAATGAAGCCCGTAGTAATGTTAGCTTGCCATCTACAAGAGCTGTGAGAGGCAGAGATGTTATTAAAGTGATAATTCACATTGGCTGGTCAGCGTCCGAATGCCCATCACATTCAGTCCCCACCTACAGCATTCTCCATATAGACAAATAAAGTTGAAGCATTGTACTGCCTGTAATAACGCCAGAGGCTGTTACAAACCACCACCACCCCACAGAATCTGTCATGGTTCAAAAAATCTACAACATTCTTTGAAATCTCATCTGTCCTTTGATTCATCACTCTGCTTCAATGGAGCGATTCAGTTGATCATCGAATAAAAGCAATTGTTTCGAGCTCTCCACAAGTCCAATGGTTATCAGGATTCACTTGGAATAGCAGTTCTCATATTTTGCTCCGGGTGCTTTAGGCATGGTAGATTTATGACATATGATGGTTTTCTACATTTCCTTCATGAGGAAGGAAATCTCTGTGAGTCCACTGACAAACCCATATTTTGGGAATGTGAAGGGTCATGTTAAGAAAAACAAAAGGGAGGGAGAGATGGGAGAAAACTAGAAGAGTGGGAAGAAAAGAGCAACATCAAAGGAAAGCTAGGGTATGGAAAGAAGAAAAGGAGGAAGCAGTACTATAAATCAGGACAGATTGCAAGAGGAGTTAGAATGATCAGCGGAAACAGGAGGATATATCACAATTTTGCTGTACCCAGTCACAGAGAAATTCAAGTTCAATCATCCTCTGGGAAAGAAACTCATCTTGTTGTGATCTGAAGACAAGCTTGACATAATAGAATAGCTTCTGGATGAAGACAATCTAGATATTTGTTTATTTATTACGTTTATGCAAATCACCCATCTCAAATACATGACTTTGGCAGCTAGCAACATTAAAAAATAATAAGGAAACATATACAAAAATGTAAAACTCATAGCAGCTGGAAAAATAAATGATAAAAGCCATGATAACCATTCAACCTAACCAAGGAACTGGATCCATCTCACATCCAGGGCCCCAGGTTTCAGTACAGACCCACATCTTATGAAAGTCCAACAAAGATGGGGCCAATCTAATCTCTGGAGGGATGATATTCCAGAAAGCAGGCTGCCATGACAAAAAGAGTGCCCACTTTGGCCCTGGCAGCCAGCACTCCATATCTGGCTGAGATCTGGGGTATGCCCTTCGTGCTAAACTAGAGAGAATGGGTAGAATCAATGAGTGAGAGAAAGTCCCATAAAGTCCATAAAGTTAACCATTAAATTAAACTTTGGTTTGCACCCTTTGTCACATCAAAAAATACAAGGTAAACTAGATAGGAAACAACCTTCCTGTTTCCTAACTAGCCTGCTTTGCAAGACCTGCATTAATCTGCACCTCTAAAAGTAGATTTCCATCTAGGGGCTATGCCAACTCTTTTTTTTTTGAAAAGAATTTTATTGATTTTCTACAAACAAACAAGACAAACAAAACATTAAAACATCAACTCTCATATGTACATCCAGCGTATTGGTTGGTTCATCAGTTTTGTGCATTGATTTTGTAGTCTCAATTACAATTATGTTACATAACAACTCATATTGTCAATCCAAACTTATATATCCTAATATCGCTATGAAAAAAAAACACTTCTGACTATACTTTTAATTATTCATGCTTTATGAAACAACAATACTTTAAACAGTTTATTCTGTAACAAATCATATATTCATTCCAAATCAATCCTAAAAACACTTTATAAATATAGT
>BHEV01106154.1:0-15789 GCA_004319985.1 Emydocephalus ijimae | reverse complement strand
AAAAGAGCTAGCGTTCCTAGTTCGTTATTGGTTGAAACGTACAAGAGATGCCTATGTAAGGCAGAGTTAACTGTTGTTGTTTTTCAAATCACTATGCAAACAAAGAGCTGAAGTTCACTGTTCACAGACTGTCTCCAGTTATTTCGACCCATGCCCAGTACTAGATAGATAGATAGATAGATAGATAGATAGATAGATAGATAGATAGATAGATAGATAGACAGACAGACAGACAGACAGACAGACAGACAGACAGACAGACAGACAGACAGACAGACAGACAGACAGAGATGAGAAAGAGATGATGTGACATATCAGTCAGGAATGTTTGACAGTGTTTCTTGCATATCTAAATATCTCAGTTCGGGGAGACTCCTCTTAAACAGACCAATTACCAGCAGACTCTGCAATTTTGTGACAGAGAGTGACTGGAACATGTGATGATGACTGGCTGGGGAATTCTAGTGGTTGAAGTCCACATATTTGAACCTTTCCAAGGTTGGACTAGTGGGTATTGATCTTGCCAAATCTTCCCCCAACTGCCCCACAAAAGAAAAAGGAAGTCTGGAAGAGATAATTGGTCGAACCAAACAATTGATTGTTCATCATTAACTATAGCAGAGCCTCAGAACTGGATTGATATATTCCACCAATGTAATATGTTTTCTGTTATGAACTAATAAAAGCACTTAAATAAAGTTTTAACAAACCTTAAGAAAAAGCAGGGTTCTAATCCTGCTCTTCTGATTGGCCGATAATAGCGATATCGGATTGGTCCGTTCTGAGGAATCTGATTGGCTGTTAATGAGCCACTCTCACTAGTTCAAGGTTAAACACTTCCAAGTTTCTCATTGGCTAATAGGTCAGCAGCCTGCCCTATAAAAGGGCTGCTGCTGCCCTAGGGTTTTTGTTCAGAATGATTAATAAAGAGTTGAAGTTCACTGTTCACTGCCTCGTCTCCATTCCTTGCACACATGCGCAGAACATAACATTTTCTTTCTATGGATTCTGGACTAAAGATTAGACTGGAAACTTGAAGGTTAGAATGTGCATATCTTCAACGCCCCTTTCATGTTAATGCTGAGGGTTTTATGCTGCCCATTTTCGACATCCAGATCTTCCTTTAGCTGATTTATGCAGAGGGCCAAGACTAGGATAAATATTTCTACTTCCTTTGATCTCTCTCCCTTCCACCCTGGAGAGTTATTTCATAGCTCTACATGATCTCTAGAGTTCAGAAGAAATAGCCTAGAAGCTCTGCTTCTCAATCACTGTGCTGATTTGTAGAATAGCCTATTTAAGGGGGGAAAAAACCTCTTCTATACATTGCATTGAAGAATGTAATTGTTACTGATTTTCTACCTTCTGTTTAACTGTTTTGTTCCCTTGATTTACCTTTTAGTCTTATTAAAATTACAATTTTGATTGCCTTGAGGTTTACTTGGCTGTTTTTGCATTGGTTGTATGTTTTATTGGGCTTCTGTATACCACAATGGATCTTTTTAAAATTTGTTGGTACAGCAAAAGAACAAATTCTTGTAGTTTAGGCTGGGCTTAAAGGGACTGAATTGGAAATTGCAAGCTGGGAGGTGATCTGCTTGACAAATGCCTACATCATTTGTAGCAGTCAAACTCCTTGCTAACAAATGTATTACCAAAGCAAAATAGGTGAGCACTTTTTAAGAAAAATGCAGTGGGGGGAGAGGAAATACAAATTAAATCTGGGTGAAAGAAAACATCACACCTTTTAAACAGGAAATGAAGTTTTTGCAAGACCCTTCCTCCTTCCTTCCCTCTCTCCCATCCTCTCTCCCTCCTTCCCTCCTTCGTTTCTTTCTTTCTTTCTTTCTTTCTTTCTTTCTTTCTTTCTTTCTTTCTTTCTTTCTTTCTTCCTTCCTTCCTTCCTTCCTTCCTTCCTTCCTTCCTTTCTTCCCTCTCTCCCATCCTCCCTCGCTCCCTCCTTCCCTCCCTCCCTCCCTCACTTCTTCCTTCCTTCCTTCCTTCCTTCCTTCCTTCCTTCCTTCCTTCCTTCCTTCCTTCCTTCCTTCCTTCCTTCCTTCCTTCCTTCCTTCCTTCCTTCCTTTTCTTTCTTTGAATTTCACCTCATTTTACCACTTTCCTTGACAGCAGCTGATACAAGTGAGTTTTGCCCCACCTTATGATGTTTCTTGCCATCGTTGTTAAGTAATTCACTGCAGCTGTTAAGTTAGTAACATGGTTGTTAAGTGAATCTGGCTTCCCCAGTGATTTTGCTTGTCAGAAGGTCGCAGAAGGTGATCATATGACTTCAGGACACTACGACTGTCATAAATACACTCCCTCACACACTGTTCTACAAATTTTCCAAAGGCCACCTGTAGAGACCTGGTCAGAGCCATCATTTAGAAAAGCTACCCAACCTATATGCTTTCATTTCTCCCTTTCCCAACCCAGAATTGGATTCTATCCACCCTGAAAGGAATTATGGTAGGAATATATAAATATTTTTGCATTGCTCTGCATGTCTGAATTGTTGCAGGAGTCTAATATTAAATAGCTTTAATTACAACAATAATTGAAATGTAGATGAGCAGGAATAGACTGCAGAATCTAACAAGGTGGGCAATCTGTACCAAGGCCATAAGGGAATGGTGTATGCTTGCAACTCTTGTCATAATTGAAATGTGCCTAGTGAGATCTATCTATCTATCCATCTATCTATCTATCTATCTATCTATCTATCTATCTATCTATCTATCTATCTATCTATCTATCTATCTATCTATCTATCTATCTACTGTATCTGTCATCTAACTCTTCCCGAATGCTTGAAAAGGGAATAAAAACTAGTAGAATTAGACAGAGGGAAAAAAAGATAGGGTATGCAAAGATATAGGGTAACTCCATTCACCTTCAGCTTTGCCCTGACTCACATCTTGCTTCAGTTTCTTCAAACAGATGACTCCTGAGCAGAAAGTCATTCTCCACAGAAAAACCATCAACCACAGAGGTCTCCAAACCTCTGCCAAATGGTCTTGGCAACTTTAACACTTGTGGACTTTAGGCTGGCTGAGGAATTCTGGGAGTTGAAGTCCGCGAGTCTTAAAGTTGCCAGATTAGGAGGCCCCTGCCCGAACATATTATTTATGATGCTGCAGGACACAGTACCATGCTGTTGATATGCTTTTGCTTATCACTGTTGGCTCTTATTTAGCTTTCTAAGACACAGGAGCAGCATTTTTCATACTGGCATTTGGTAAAAGCCAAGATGACATCATCATCATGATGAGGATATGGAGAACAAGTTGGAAATTATGTCATTTGCATCCTTGCATCGGGACATCAATGATGCACAGTATGTGATCCACACCATTTACAGGCTGATGTCATTGATGCCATCATGGAATTCTACTCTTGGGGTTCCTTAACTAGAATAGAATAGAATAGAATAGAATAGAATAGAATAGAATAGAATAGAATAGAATAGAATAGAATAGAATAGAATAGAATAGAATAGAATAGAATAGAATAGAATAGAATAGAAGAGTTGGAAGGGACCTTGGAGGTCTTCTAGTCCAGGGGTCACCAACATTTTGGACCTCAAAGACCACCAAACTCATAATTTTAAATTTTAAATCCCACAGACCACGAACCGGTCTGTGGGCATGGCCTAATCTGTGCGTGTGGCTTGGTGATCATGTGACTGGCTTGTGTATGTAAATATTATAAATATTTATATAAATATTGATTTTTTTTTTGTAAAAAAGAGCAACTTTTACCCAAAATCCAGCAAAGCAGGCAGGCAGATTGAGTTGCTCACAGAATCATTCAGCGATCTATCTATCTGCCATCGACTGGCTCAGTCTCTCAACTTTGCTTGCCGTGAGTCTGCACTGAATAATAGAACCTTCAGTCCTAAGGGAGGTTCAGCTGTGCTTAAAAGCAGAGCCGAAGATCTAAAGACTAGCTAGAAAGCAAGAAATCCAACCATTTCCTGCTGCTTCCTAGCTAATCTAAATTTCCCAGCACAGCAGAACAGATGATGGTCGGAAAAATAGCAATTTAGCAGGCAAGTTTGCCAAGTAAGGAGTGAATGGGTAGGGAGGGTTCCCGCGGGCCATGTGGGAGGTGCAGCCTTGTGTTTCTGTGCAGGCTGGATTAATTGCTTGGGGGGGGGGTGCTCTGGGGGGTGAGATTTTTCTGAGGCCCATCAAAATTTGTTCTAGTCCAATTCCCTGCCTAGGCAGGAAATCCCATACCACTTCAGACAAATGGTTATCCAACATCTTTTAAAAAACTTCCACTGTTTGAACATTCACAACTTCTGAAGGCAAGTTGTCCCACTGACTAATTGTTCTGGTTGTCAGGAAATTTCTCCTTAATTCTAGGTTGCTTCTCTCCTTGATGAGTTTCTTCCCATTGCCTCTTAAAATACAAGGGGTTGAACCTAGATCATTTTACATGTAAAACAGTAGTAGAATAAGTGATCCACGAGACAAAGTTGATCTCACCACTTGCAAATGGTTGCCAGTTCCCTTGTGGTTGTATTGATTTTATAAGTTGCCCAGATTCACTCGATAGCAAGATGGGCAGCATATAAATTTAATTAATAAATAAATAAATTCTAAATGGACCACAGAAGATCAAAATTCACTGAGGGCATGATGAAATGATGGCAGAAGGTAAAACAACTGAAAAGGGACTAGCTGTTTAACCCAGGATGGCTCTGATAGGGTTGCACATTGTAGAAATACTCAGGAAAAATGGGTGCCAAGAATAAAACAAAGAAATACATCTATATTTATATACTGTATTCAGTGCTCTTGAACCCCGCCATTGCTAGATTTTAACGATGTTACTTTGCATTTAGACTTTGCTATTTCAGCATTAAAAAAAAACCACCATGTTTCAAGTGAAGACAGTTGCTAGGTTTATCGTGTGGGGAGATTGAAAACGTACTGCTCTCTCCATCTGCCTCCACGAAAAACCGAAGGACACATCCTAAGCATATTTAGGATTCCTCGGTGGTGGAATTTTCTCTTGAAGTAAAATATGTTTGTTAGTGGAGAGGGAAAATGTGCTTTGCAAAGCTTATCTTTGAAGAAGATAGGGTCTATAGAGTTCCATACTTGGTTGCAGGTCTTTTTTCTCTGGGGCTAGTTTTATTCCTAAATCTGTATGTCCATCTACCTTTTTGTCTGGTCTGCAAACCAAGGATAGCCTAAAGGTTATCTGAGGGAACATCTCTTGCCAGTCACATCTACCCAACCCATCAGAGCGGGGAGGCAGGGAATGCTCTGGGTCCCACCTCTGAGGGAGATACATCTGGTGGGACCAAGAAGAATGGCCTTCTCTGTGGTGGCTCCCTCTCTCTGGAACTTCATTCCCCCAGAGATTAGAATGGCCCCCTTACTAATACTCTTCCGGAAGGCACTGAAGACCTGGTTTTGCCATCCTGGGGAACCCAGAGTGGGATGGAACCCATCAAATGACTAGGGTGATCTGCTGTTGTCGGGATGGGGAGTGGGAGTAGGGAGGGTAATATTTTTATTTTTTATTATTTTTTCCAGATATTGTTCTATTGTACTTTATTAATTTATTTGATTCTTTTTGTTAGTTTTTATCATTTTTTTTATTTTTATTTTTTGTTTTAAATATGGTTTAACATTGTGTAAGCCGCCTCGAGTCGCCATGGGCGAATAGGCAGTAATGTAAAATAAATAAATAAATAGATAGATAGATAAATAGACAGACAGACAGACAGACAGACAGACAGACAGACAGACAGACAATAAATAAATAAATAAATAAATAAATAAATAAATAAATAAATAAAGCTAGGGTACCCACAGGAGTGGGATTCTACTGGTTCAGCCCAGTTTGGTTGAACCAGTAGCTCCAAGGATCAGCTGTGAGCAAACCGGTCCGCTCCGACAATGAGCTGTTGGGCCCACCTGTTCACTCCGGCTCTATTCTGTGCTTTATATCCTGGTTTTCAAGCTCAGCTGATTCACACGGCACAGCGGATTGCCACGTGTCAGCTGTTAAACACACAGAGATTGCTGGAGAAGACCAGTAGCAAATGCTCTGCATGCGCTCACTGAACCGGATGTTACCCCGGTTGCATCGCACCCCTGGATACCTGGATAGGATAACACCAATCATGGTCATGAAAAAAAATATATGATATTATGTATGCACCACCACATTGTGATGCAAATCCTGGCTGTTCATTGATGTTGTGTCTCAACATCGAACTCCAGTTTGTAAATCATAAGGTTAGATTGTGAGATGGCAACACACATTTTATTATCTCCCCTAGCATCTTCCTCTGCCCTGTAGATGCCTCTGGGCCATACGGTGTGACCAACCATCCCCACAGAGTAATACTAGCTGCCAGTTATCTACCAGGCATTGTTAAAAGTGTTAAGCAGGTAGCAACAGCTGCTCAATTTTGGCTGAGCTCCAAGCTAAGCAAGATGAGCCTTGGTTAGCATTTGGGTGGGAGACTGATTGAGAACTTTTGGGTTGTTTGTTAGACTTTTTTTTTTTACTAAAGAAGAAAAAATACCAACAATATTTTTCCATAATGCTGCTAAGAAAACTGCATGGATGTAATCACTAAGAGTTAAACTTGATTTCATGAACGTCATCATTGCTAAACTTAACATGCCATTCACCACTCAATGGCTATGGGAAGTGCACAACCTGCAAAACAAAATCCCAACTCATAAAAGATATAAATAAAGTGGAATATTTGTAACTCAAGGTTGAAATGTGGGGACCTTGGTGGTCTCTGAGCTTGGTTGTTTTCTTGCAGACGTTTCATTACTCATCTAAGTAATATCATCAGGGCTAGTGACTTCGGGGAATGAAACATCTACTCGAAAATAACCAAACTCAGAGAGCTTCAAGATATTTATAACCTCTTAAAAGATATTTATAACCTCTTGAAGTACTCAGTGCAGGATCCCTGACTAAATGACCTCTCCTGTATAAATCTCTACTATTTAGGACCCCTGCTCTGTGGAATAGCCTTCTAGTTTAGAGCACAATTCAATGTAAATGCAAATACATTTTAGCAATGATCAGTGCTAACAACACTTTCACTCAACTCCCCTTGTGATAATTCAGGAGGGTTCCAACACCACTAACTTATGGACACAGATTTTTAATGTTTTGATAGTTTACTGCGCTTGACTTTTAAAATTGTTAAGTTTTCTTTCAAGGCATATTAACATGTATTTTAATATTGCATACTGTCTGAGGATGCACAGCAGGAGCAATGGTATAGAAAGGGCTAAAACAACAGACGGTAGGATAAAATAAAGGGAAGTCACACAGAACGAGGCCTAAGAAAGGCGCGAGATAATTTCCCATTTCAGCAAGAATGGCATCGGATCGATTTCCACCCCGCTCCTGAAAAGAACACATGCCAAATTCAAAAGAGGATATTATGGGGGAGAGAGAAAGAGAGAGACAGGGAAAGAAAGATCTCCTCAGCATGGAGCCAAAATCTGGCACCGGTAACTGCAGGTTGTAGGGATATCTCAAAATCACCTTCCACTATTTTGGTGATGGGCTGAATTATACAACATTACTGTAGGCTTTTGTTACCGCTGTAATATTGCCAGATTTAATAAGGAGGGATGGCATCCAAAGAAAACAGCGCCTTATTACCCTGTGCTAATTTCAGCAAGAGAGTTAAACACTACCTTAATTGTCTCCTACTGAATTAAAGGGCACGTTCCATCTCCCTATTGTATGGGACTACCATGGCTCCCTTTCTGAAGGATTTCTCTGGTCCACAGACCTATTTAGCTTTAGAAACACTGCACCCTCAGCTGAGACAAATGCTGAAGTCTCTCTGGACCTTCAAAGTTTTGGCTGGGCTCACACTTGTCTGAGACCGGCGTCAATTAGCTGTTCAGAGTCTAATACAGATTAACAGAGTTGGAAGGGATCTTGCAGTTCATCTCGTCCAACTTCCCACCCAAACAGATCCTACACCATTTCTGACAGATGGCAGTCCAGTCTCTTCTTGAAAGCTTCCAGTGATGAAGCTCCCACAATTTCTGAAGTCCTTTTTATGCGTTTTGTCACCAGGAACATCCCATTCCAGATCTTCATTGATCACATTTAGCACTGACTTCCTCTCAACATAACAATTGCCCGATCTGACTTAGAGTGGAAGGTGTGTTTGGGAAACCTTCGGAACACATCCATTAAAATCAGATTCTAAATCAACACTTGAGATTTCCTGGTGGCAAGGTCCAGTTCCGATTCCTGGCTCAGGATTCCACAGCAAGAAAATAAAATGAAACAGGCCTTAAGATTTGATTTCATAAAAGATTCAACTACAAGCTATCAGGCCAGTTAGCAAAGAGGTGTGTTGAACCTATGCAGAAACTGCCCCACTCCATTTTAAAAATAAAGCCTTTGCTGTTTAAAAAAGCAAGCATCCATTCAAGATTTCATGTATTAAGATTTACTGAATAAATCCACGTTGGCACAGAGAAAACGAAACCAGTTCTGGGTTTCCCATGCAAAAGCATGCATAGTTCATTCCCCCTTTCCCCACAGGCCAACTACAGTCCACTACGTCCACCAATCACTTTGGTTCATTTTGTTATGAGATCCGGCCAGTCACACTGTGACATCTGCTCTGGGTATCCGTACCATTAACTAAGACAGTCCTCAACTTAAAACCATTTGTTTAATGACCACTGAATATTACAATGGCACTGAAAAAAGTGTCATGACCCATGGCATCATGTTCAACATTCAGACGCTTGGCAACTGGCACGTACATAGGATGGTTACTGTGTTCCAGGATCATATGATCAACTTTCGGGAACTGTCGTCAAGCAAAGTTGATGTGGAAGCCAGTTTCGCTTAACCACTATATGTCACTAATTTAACAACACTTAATAACCACATTGCTTACCAACAGAAATTTTGGGGTGAGTTGTGGTTGTAATTTGAAGATTACTTGTACTTTCTTTCCAGCAAGCTTATCAGCATCATTTCTTGGCATGGTTAGCCTTTCCTACGATTCCGCAGTTTTTTTAAAAAAAAAACTCTTGGAAGTAACTATCCAGCCTAGTCCTCAGTATTACAGACCATTCATTTAGTGACTTTTCAAAGTTATGATCGTTGCAACATCTCTGTGGTCACAGAAACGCGATCCAGGTGCTTGGCAACTTAAGTACCTACATTGTTTAATGATTGAATTGCCAGACCCAATTCTGGTCATTAAATGACTTCTCTCCTGAATGAATAGAAGTTAGAGACAGGAACCATTTTGTCCTGTCTCAATGCTCGATGCCAGCGATGGTTAACCTTTTCGGCACTGTGTGCTGAAACTGGAGTGTGCATGTGCATGCCGGAGCACCAGAACCTGGAAGAGAACAGCTGGCTGGTGCACATGTGTGCAGCGGCTAGCAGCACTTCCAGGTTCCGGTGCGTGCATGAACACCAGACAACTGCTCTCTTTCAGGTTCCACCATGCGCATGTGCGCTGGGCAGTTGGTCAAGACCAGCGCATGCCATAGGTTCGCCATTATGGCTCTATGCATTCAGACAAATGACTGAATGAAGCCAGATTCATCCTTTAAGGCTGGAATCCAAGTATTCCCGGGCAGTTGGCAATATGTCTCCTAGCATTTATAATAAGGAGCAAGAGAACTACTGATGTAAATAATATACCATGAACCAAAGATATAATCTGCAGTACATACAATAGTCCAACTATTGCGTACTGTATCAGTCCCATTCAGGCAGTCAAGATGACTCATCCAGCACAAAATGAGACCCAGGCAGACAAGTAGCAGAGACAAGAGAGAGAAAGAAAAAAATTATTTGTTTTCCTTACGATTGTTGAAAGTATGAATGGACAGAATGAAAGGCCGGATAGAAATAGCTGAAAAATTATAGACAGGCTGGACAGCAGTGCCCAACATGAATTATGTTAAAGGTCAGACAAGGGAGAGTTAAGGAAGGATCACAAAATGCAGGGAACAGCCAAGTCTCAATCAATAAAAAAGGAAAACCAGATCCAAAAAGGATATCAAGGAGAAATAAAACTACATTTTTTCTCCTGCCAATCAAATCTGCCTAAATAATTCTGGTAGAAGAAGGAGAAGACACAAATGACATATCAACATTCCTCCAAGCGTTTTGTGGTTTGAAACTGGTTAAATTAATTGGTCACCTACTCAAATCAATATTAGAGAATCTAACACAACAGCCATGAAGAGATATTGCAATTTTATTTACAGATATTCATAAGGATGTCATCCATTTAAATCAGGGGTGTCAAACTCGATTTCATTGAGGGCCACATCAGGGTTGTGTTTGACCTCAGGGGTGTTTGGGGGGGGGGCATGGCCAGGGTGGTTTTGGATAGCATGATGTCACAAGTGTTGGGGGCGCATGTGTTGGCCAGAGGGCTCTGCCAGTGAAAACGGGCTCCCAAACTCCGCTTTCATCTGCAACAGCCTCCTGCAATTTTCTGCCAGCAAAAACAGAGCTCGGGGGCGGGGTGGAGCACGCATGGCCCTCGCGGGCTCCATTTTCACTGGCAGAGGCACTGCAGACCAGTCCTTTGCTATTTCCAGGGCGGCACTCAGGGCCAGATCTAAGCACGCCATGGGCCGAATCTGGCCCCCGGACCTTGAGTTTGACACCCTTGATTTAGATCAGTGGTAATCAACCTGGTCCCTACCACCCACTAGTGGGCGTTCCAGCTTCCATGGTGGGCGGTAAGGGTTTTGTCCCCTACTTTACAAATCACCAATTACTGTGGAACTGGTGGGAGGTTAGAGAAATTTTTACAACAAACAGAGATACAAAAGTGGGCGGTAGGTGTAAAAAGGTTGACTACCCCCGATTTAGATGGTAAAAATTTAAGAATAACCTCGCTGGATCAGGGTAAGACAACTTTTAATCCAGTATGGTGTTTCTCAAAAGGCCAACAAGATGTGTCTGGTGTGCATGCAAGCAACATAATGGAGACCTATACCAGTGTTCCCTGAAACTGGACCAAAGGTGGTATTCAGCAGGTTCTGACAGGTTCTGGAGAACCCATAGTGGAAATTTTGAGTGGTTTGGAGAACTGGCAAATACCACCTCTGACTGGCCCTGCCCCCATCTCTTCTCTGCCTCCTGAGTCCCAGCTGATTGTCTGGGTCCTCTTTTGTTGCCTTGCACAGGAGAACGGAGCTGGAAAGCAGGTTAGTGGGGATGGGGTGGGAATGCGATTTTACAGTAACCTTCCCCCAGAAGTGGGGAGGGAATGGGGATTTTACCGTATCCGTCCCCTGCCATGCACACCAAGCCATGCACACCAAGCCACGCCCACAGAACTGGTAGTAAAAAAAAAATTTGAATCCCACCACTGAACTGGAACTTGGAAGCATGTTGTTCCTGATTCAGAAGAAACCTAGTCTCATTTGGGCCTGTTCTTCATGGCTTTATTTAGTTCAGACTAAATAAATACACTGGCTGTTTTCTAGGTAAATTCCTGACAGAAGGCATGATGCCATCACACATGGCACGACATCATTGTGCAAAATTGTCCCCCCCCATTTTTTTTTTTTTTTGCTTTCCCAACTGAAAAAAAGGAAAATAAATAAATGAAAAGAACAAGGCTGACAATCAAAGAGGCCTGGTAGTTCTGAATCCATCTCACTGGAAGAGACCTTAAATAGTTCCACATCTGCAAAAGGGCTGCTGCTTCGAAAGCATTTGAGCTGCATTAGCCCAAGGTTTAAAACTTAAAACATTATCCTACTGATTAGCCTCCTTATTTCTGCTTCTCCTCCTTTAAAAGCAGATCATGCGAAAGCCTTCAGACCTTTGATTCCCAGCTTCCAGATGACAGGCTCCTAAAGTAGCACATAATTGATTACTCTTCCTAAATTGAGAAGAGCCCCCTTCACCCTAACCCCCAATCATGCTTACTTTCTTGGTCTTCCAACCTGTCTGGTATTACTTAAATTGAATTATCCATTCCAGCCCATAGACAGATTCTTCCTAGATTCTTTATCTCATGATTCTGCATGTCACCTAACAGATTATCCTTTTTAATCCATACATGGAATCCATGTAACATGTGTCTTTGATTCAGAGACACTGATGAGCTATAGTGTCACTGAACAGATTATTGCTCTTAATCCATTATTGGCAGTTATAAAAGTGGATTTAAAAAAAAAAAACTGGAAGAAAATCCATATGGCCTATCTTTAGTTTAGGGCAAAGTAAATACTGTCAGATATGAGAGACTGCTTGATCTAAATATCCATTGCTGATGCTTTGAACCACACCTTCCAAGCACACACTGATTTTAAACTAACAAGGATTTAATAGATGGTGTTTAGGCATGTTGAAACCAGAATTTCTGCCTGCATTGTGTTCTTTTAAATCTGGAGTTAGATAAATTTTGAATTTTGTCCAAGACAAAACTGATCACAATTGGATGAAATTGATGGTTAGAGTTTCTAGCTAACCAGAATCTACATGAAAAGGTAAGGCAATTACATATTAAACAGAGTTAGCAGAACAGAAGTGGGCTTCTGTATCTCTTACTCTGAAAACTCTGGTGAACATCACTTGATTTCAGCTCTGTTCAAAAGCTATATACAAACTTGAATCAACAATATATTAAGTCTAATTTCTGGTACAAGCAGAAACATTTTAACAATATTTAGTGACCATTCAAAGTTATAACGGCATCAAAGAAGTGACTTATGACCGCTGCAGAATCCCCCTGGTCACATGATCAAAATTCAGATGCTTGGCAACTGGTTCATATTTAGAATAGAGTACAATATCAGAGTTGGAAGGGACCTTAGAGGTCTTCTAGTCCAACCCCCTGCTGAGGCAGAAAACCCTACACCACTTCAGACAAATGGTTATCCAACATCTTTTTAAAAACTTCTAGTGTTGGAGCATTTACAATTTCTGGAAGCAAGTTGCTCCACTGATTAATTGTTCTGACTGTCAGGAAATGTCTCCTTATATCAAGGTTGCTTCTCTCCTTGATTAGTTTCCACCCATTGCTTCTTGTCCGGCCTTCAGGTGCTTTGGTGAATAGCTTGACTCCCTCTTCTTCGAGGCAGCCCCTGAGCGATTGGAAGACTGCTATCATGTCACCCCTATTTCTTCTTTTCATCAGACTAGACATACCCAATTCCAGCAACCCTCCACTCCCCTAATCATCTTGGTTGCTCTTCTCTGCACTCTTTTTAGAATCTCCACATCTTTTTGACATTGTGGAGACCAAAACTGGATACAATATTCCAAGTGTGGCCTTACGAAGGCCTTATGAAGTGGTATTAACACTTCACGTGATCTTGATTCTCTCCCTCTGTTTATGCAGCCTAGAACTGTGTTGGCTTTTTTTGGCAGCTGCTGCGCACAGCTGGCTCATTATTTAAATGGTTGTCCACTAGGACTCCAAGATCCCTCTCACAGTTACTACTGTACTCTATTTATGATGGTTGCAGTGTCCTGTGACCATTTTTTTGCAACCTTGTGGCAAGCAAAGTCAATAGGGAAGCCAGATTCTCTTAACAACCGTGTTACTAATTTAACAACTGCAATGATTCACATAATAGCTGTGGCAAGAAAGGTTATAAAATGGGACAAAACTTGGTTTAACCAATGTCTCACTTAGCAATTGAAATGTCGGGCTTAATTGTGGTTGTAAGTTGTGGATTACCTGTATTGCAAAATGACGAGGCCAACTGAATTTCCAGAGAAGGATAATTTTGATGCCACAATTTCAGGATCACCTCTGAAAAGCTAGAATCTTGTACATTTGTGCTGCTTGCTAAAAACAGGTAGCCTTTCCTACATGTTTACAATAATTTTCACCAAAAAATGCTGGCCAGGCTCCATTTGACAAAGGATTTGTCAAAATTTGACACACAACCCCTGAGCAGAATAATGGGCTTAAATGCCCATTATTAGTGACGCAACATAAACTAGAGCTAGCATCATTGACGATACTCTTCTGAAGGAAACAAGGCTCTGAATTAATCCCAAATGTGTATATATATGTTGACAGGGAGAAATATACAACATATCAAGTGAGTTTTGATACCTTGTATGTTTGAAATTCCAGAGCTTCTCTAATACACTTGGAATATGTTCTTGATTAAGAATTCTCACTTCATGAATTTGTGAAATTCAGCACAGACGATGTTTACAGTGATTTTTTTTTTTTGGTTCAGCTTCCTCACACAGAGATCCAAAGCTAGTATTGGAAGAAGAGCATTCCGACAGATATTTCACCATAGATATTATATTTTTACTTTCATAAGCAATCAAGTCGGCAGTCTTGCAGATTTAGGATTGCTACCATGATTGTGATAGGATTGGACTGCCCGATGTTTATTATGGAGACCACATAAATTGTAATACGGTATCGGGTTCATTTTTTGTAACAAGTATTTTGTTTTATAATATGTTTGTGATAGCAATAGCATTTAAAGACCACTTCACGGTGCTTTACAGCCCCTTTCTAAGCGGTTTACAGAGTCAGCCTATTGCCACCCAAAAATCTGGGTCCTCATTTTACCGACCTCAGAAGGCTGAGTCAACCCTGAGTCAGTGAGGATCGAACTCCCGGCAGTTGGCAGAATTAGTCTGTAATACTTAATTCTGACCACTGTGCCACCACAGCTCATGATCATTTCTATTAACCGATAAAATCGATCTGTGAAAACATGAATACCAGGAGTAAAACACATTGCTCTCATGCAAGTGAAAACGTACAGCTTTCCCTTAATAGGCCGTTGAAATTCCACCTGTTATTTTTTTTAAAATGTGCATCACACACACTCTGCAACCCTCTTTTTGTTTTTAATCCATTGGCTTTGTTATCATTTTAATATGGTTTTTAATGTTGCTTTGATTTCTGATTAGAAGGCGCCCAGAGTTTGTTGTAAGGTGGGCAGCTATCCAAATGTTATTTTATTTTTTTTGTTAAATTTATATGCCACCCCTCTGACTGATAAAGCAGCCTTTAAATAAATAAATAAATAAACAAATAAATAAATAAATAAATAAATGAATAAATAAACAAACAAATAAATAAATAAATAACTTTCAGAATTTCTCTTCCAGAATCCCTTGGCACCATCCATGCAATATGTTTCACCAAATTCACATCTCACAGACAATAGGATTACCATCAAATGGAAACCAAATAAACGTATAGCACTGTTCTAACCAAGGAGCAGTTTTAGGTACAACTTATCCACTTACAATTTAGTCACCTTTTGAAGTTACAAGGGGACTGGAAAAAGTGATGTATGATCATTTTTCACAAGACTGTTGTAGCATCCCCGTGGTCAGATGACCAAAATTCAATCACTTGGCAATTGGTTCATATTTACGGCGGTTGCAGTGTCCCAGGGTCATGGAACCTCCTGACAAGCAAAGTCAATGGGGAAGCCAGATTCACTTTGCAACCATGTGACTAGCTTTTGTTCTGACCAAGGCTTCCGAGACTGTAATTATGTACATGCTTATTTTAAAAACAAGTCTTGTTTTACTGCAATGCTGGGAATTATTTTCATTCCCAGTCGGTAATCAATCTCAAACAGTCAGTCTCTCGAGATAAGCACCCACCTTTCTTTCCTGTGAAGCGCTGCCAATAACAGAAGTGTCCAATGAACTAGAAAGAAAACCAACCGAAGTCCAAAGAGCTTCAAGAATGAATCTGAACCGAATGAACGACTTTGCTTCCTGCAAAGGTTTCATCATCTTTGCCTGTCCTTTATCCCTTATGGGAGGGGCAAT
>BHEV01106150.1:0-21813 GCA_004319985.1 Emydocephalus ijimae | reverse complement strand
TTGAACTCCCAGAGTTCCTCAGCCAGCTTTGTTGAAGTCCACCAGTCTTAAAGTTGCCAAGGTTGGAGACCTCTGCTTTAAAGGGCCATCGTGGTTCATCCGGAGTGCCTCCCTGTGATGGAAGCCAGGGGCCAATCCTCATTGAATGTCCTTGTTCGGGAAGCCCGCAAGGCGTGGGAGCAGGCTGCTGATCCCAAGAGACTTATCTTTGGGATGAATCATCTTGCAAAGTGGAAACCCCCCCCCCCGCCCTCTCCCACCCTTGAGAAACGCTATTTATTTCATTAAATTAGATTTAGAGATTCCCTCCCTGGACTGTCAACCTCCATGGGTGGCTTAGAATGTAGAAAGGAAGGGAAACAGGATGGCGGAGAAGGATGAAGCCCACATGGGAGGGAATGTTGTGGTTCACCGTCAGCCGGTGCAGATGGCAGTGGAATTGGACAGTGGGAAAGAACCAGGGGGAGTAGTTCGAAGAACCGGCCAATCCCACCCCTGACTTGCCCTGCCAACCCCATCTCTTCTCTGATCGCCTGGGCCTCCTTTGGTTGCCCTGCACAGGAGAACGGAGCTGGAAAGCAGGTTAACAGATAATCAGAGTTGGGAGGGACCTTGTAGGTCATCTAGTCCAACCCCCCGCCGAATGGTAGACCCGACACCATTTCTGACAAAAGGCAGTCCTATCTCTTCTTGAAAGCCTCCCACAACTTCCTAGGACAAGCTGTGGGCATCCTTCCCCTGCCCCGTCCACCAAGCCATGCCCACAGAACCGATAGTAAAACAAAAGGAAACCCACCACTGCCCTGGTAGTGCATCCCCACTGTCCGTGGACAAAGGCCAGCCTTCCCCAACCAACTTTGTGGCGTCCCCTTGGCAAGAGGGAAACCGAGGCTTACCCAATAAAGAGAATGATCCCCACTCGGGCAATGTTCTTATGGAGGATGCTCCAGGACTCCCGGACCGAGCTTTTCTGGGCCGCGGAGAGGGGAACCGCTTCCTCCTGCTCCCCATGGCTGCCAGGATCCGTCCCTTTCGCCTCCAGAGCCAGTGCTGAGCCCCTCCTGTCTTCAGAGTCGGCCGGATCCACTGCGTCTCCTGTGCTAGATAAGGTGCATCCCATCTCCAGTGCAGGGTTTTCCTCCCCTGGAACAACAAAGGCAGACAGGTAGCAATCCAGAGATGGAAGAAACCAGGATCAGGCGAGGAGCTCTTCAGATCTCGGCTTGGGAAGGGCAGCGGTGTGTGTGTGTGTGTGTGTGTGTGTGTGTGTGTGTGTGTGTGGAAATACAGCAGCTCTTTGACTGCATGCAATGAAGTTTGTCAATCTTGGTTTGACGCCTGGACTTCAACTCCCAGAATTCCTAAGAGCTGGTTGGGGGGGATTCTGGGAACTGAAGTCCAGGCATCTGAAAGTGGTCACGATTGAGAAACATCATCGGCATAGAGTGACTGACTTCAAAATGCAAATTCAACCGCAATAAACTTCCCTAAATTTATCCTAGTTCGTTCTTTCCCAAAAGAACCGAGGTCACCGTGTCTCCGTCGAGCTGGCCTTCATTCCACCCTGAAGGAGAACCTGGCTGTTTTCCCAGTTGTCCAACCTCAGGAGCATCTTGTTTCTCTGTTCCATGTTTGTTTCTTGGGGGTCTGTTTTATTTCAAGCAGGCTGGGTGTCACCCTGCTGGGAAATCCAGCAGCTGTGGCGGTGAATGTCAGGAATGTCTGAAACCAGCAGGGCAGCCTCAAGAGGTCAAGTGCCAAGAATTGAGGGGAATCGCAGAAAAAGTGGGTAGGGGAGAGGAAGGGGAGGGGGAAGATGATGACTGTAGGGTCCTTGATGCTCTCTGAGCTGGGTTTTGTTCTTGCAGACATTTCATGACCCAAGTAGGTAACACCATCAATGCTAGAAAGGAGTGAGGTTTGTGGAGAGGAGGAGGAGGACAGTGGGGTGGCCTCTGAGTTTGCTGGTCTTCTGGCAGACATTTCATGGCCCAGCTAGGTAACATCATCAGTGCTACAAGGGGGTGTGACTTGCTCTCTGTTTATATACAGTCCCTTCTAGCATTGGTGATGTCACCCAGTTTGGCTAATGACACCCCTGCAAGAAAACCACCAAGCCCAGGAATCACGTCCTTTATGGATCAGGGGAGAGATGGAGGTCAGGAAGGGTGACCAGGAGAAAGGTGCCCTGTGATGCCCCCTTGGACATCTCCAGGCGAGGCTGGTCTGCTTCTCTCCAGTGGGCAAGGCAGGTTCGATTGGGCAAAAGCTCTTTGCCATAAACTAGCATACGATGAATGGTTGCAGGACCTGGGTAGGTCTAGTCCAGAGGTCTAGTCCCAGGAAGAGAAGGACCAGGGGTGACATGATAGCATCTTCCAATATCTGAGGGGCTGCCACAGAGAAGGGGACGGGGGTCAACCTCTTTTCCAAAGCCCCTGAAGGCAGGACAAACAAGAATAAATGGAAACCAATCAAAGCATGAAGCAACCTGGAATCAAGGAAAAACTTCCTAAGAATGAGGACAATTAACCAGTGGAACAAGTAAATGCTCCAACAGTGGAGGCTTTTAAGAAGACACTGGTCTGAAATGGTATGGTGTCAACAATCAACCCATGGAACAGAAGTCGCCCTCAGAAGTTGTGGGAGCGCCATCACTTGTGACCTTCAAGAAGAGATTGGACTGGCATTTGTCTCCTGCTTGGGCAAAGGGTTGGACTAGATGACCTACAAGGCCCCTTCCAACTCTGATTATCTGTTATCTGGTATGGTCTCTTCCAGGCTCATGATTGTAGAGGGATGAGGAAGGGAAGGGAAGGGAAGGAAGGAAGGGACAGAGTAACTGAATATCAGAGTTGGAAGGAATCTTGGAGGTCTTCTAGTCCAACCCCCCTGCTCGAGCTTAAGATTCTATACCATTTCAGACAAGTAGCTGTCTCTTCCTAAAAGCAAAAGAAGGAAGGAAGGAAGGAAGGAAGGAAGGAAGGAAGGAAGGAAGGAAGGAAGGAGAAGAGACTGTGTAGCCCCTGGTCTGGAATGCTGTGGAGCAAAGAGTGTCCAGCCTTGGGGACTTTAAATCTTGTGGACCTCAACACCCAGAATTCCGCAGCCAGCAATTCCAGGATTTGAAGTCCACAAGTCTTAAAAGTTTCCAGGGTTGGACACCCCCAGGTGTTGGGGTCTCCTGCTTGATCAGGGGTTGGACTGGAAGACCTCCAAGGTCCCTTCCAACACCTCCTTTGGTTTGCCAGGGGTCCTGAGAGAGGCTTCTAGCCAGCCCCTCCACTTGGGGAAGCCCCTCTGCCAGACAGAAGGAAGATTCCACAAGCGTCTACTTACCAATGGCAAAGGGGCCGTCAGGTGGTTCAGGCAGGAGAGCCGAGTGCGAGAAGAGGCCTTTTGCAGGGAGAAAAGAGCAAAGCTTTCGCAGCCGGTTTGGGTTGAGTCATCTCCCCCCTTCCCTCTTCTGCAATTCTCAGCCAGGTGCAGCCCAGGCAGGCGTCCTCGGGATCCTAAAGTCTGCCTGGTTTGGGTCTCTCTCCCCCTCCTGCAAACTCCCTTCCGGTCAGTGCCTCAAATCTGGGACCTCCCCCCCCAGCTCAGATGGGTCAATGGGTGTGAGAGCTGCCTCCAAAGTGCTGGGGGAGGGGAGGACGGACAAAAACGGGGGGGGGGCTTGTGCAGAAGATGGTAGAAGCTGCCCCAGGAGAACTCTCGCTTTCCCAGCCGCCTGGAAGGATTGGTGTGGCGGTTTTGGTCCTATAGTGAAAGGGGCTCTGGGCTAGGAGCTGGGAGATGTAGAGCTCTGAGTGACTTTGGGCCGGTCTCTCTCTCCCTCCTCCCTCCCTCTCTCTGAAGGAACAGAAGAAGAAAGAGAAAAAGGGAGGGAGGGAAGGGAGAGAGAGAGAGAGAGAGAAAAATAAAAAAGAAAGAAAGAAAGAAAGAAAGAAAGAAAGAAAGAAAGAAAGAAAGAAAGAAAGAAAGAAAGAAAGAAAGAAAGAAAGACACTCTTGTCTCTAGTGGCTCGAACCACTTTGATTTTTGAAAGCCGTGGCGTCCCTCATGCTGTCTGGTGCCTTGAAGCACGTAGCCTCCTTCGCACCCAGCCCCAGGGCTCCGGTTCTTCCCAGGCTGCTCCTGGGCTCCTGCTCTTTGGTCTTTGGGGAAGAAGCCGCCAGAAATCCTTCAGCCCAGATGGGAAAAGGTCTCTGGGGAAAAGGTCCGGGCCCCCCCCCCCCCCCGTGGCATTAGACAGGCTGGAGGGGGGTGCTGTCGACTGGGGGGAGGGGCGGGGGGGTGCTCAGGCACATGGATCCTCACCCATGACCCATCGTCACAGGGAAGGCAACTCAGCAGAAAGGGCAGGAGTGGCTGGAGCCCCCTCCAAAAAAGCTCGGCTGATCGATCGGTGGCTGGGAGGGAGGAGGGTTCAAGGTGAGCCAGGCACTTTGAGGCCCCTTTTCACCTGCGTCCCATCGGTCTCATCTACCTGTTGGCTGGCGGGGCGATTTTAAGACTTGGGGTACATGAACGGCAGGAGGGAAACGGGCATAACTGGTCAGTTGCATCCCAAACTCCCCAATTTCTCCGAAGGGTCGGCAGCACTGCAAAGATCTCGTGGAACAGAGACGCCACACAGTTCCAGTGGAAGAGAACCTGGGTAGCTCCTTGTTTTTCTTGCAGACGTTTCATGACCCAACTAGGGAACATCCTCAGGGCTAGAAGGGAGTGGAGTTTGTGCAGAGAGGAAGGGGGGGGGTCTCCGATGCTCTCGAAGCTTGGTTGCTTTCCTGCAGACGTTTCATGACCCAACTAGGGTACACCATCAGGGCTAGTGAGTGCGAGCTGTACGCTGCATATAAGCTGGAGGCAAATTCCAGTTCTCCCTATTCCAGGACCCCCGTGGGTTCCCTGTGAGTAAGGTGGTCCTTTGGCAGTTGGGAAGGGCTCAGAGGCCAAGCAGTTGGAGCAGGATCACATGGGCAGGGCTGGGGGGGAGGAGGCAGATTGGGGAAGAGGAGACGTGGCTTTTGAACCACGTTCGCAGCTCTGTCAGGCTGGCCCTGCAGTTTCCCTGCTGCAGAGCGGTGGGAGAGCAGCACAATTTTCACATTTGGGGGAGCCTCTGAGAGCTAAAAGGAATATTAGGAAGGAGCTGTCAAGGCCATTGATGATTGCTTTTCCTCCAAGGAAAGTAATAGAAATAGAAATATACCAACGACCAAACACTTTCGAGCCCATTTCTGAACTTACCAACCTGTTGCTAAGCCGCCTGTTACAGCAGTCTTCCTCAAGCTTGGCCATTTGAAGGACTTCCACTCCCAGAATTCAAGCTGGCTAGGGAATTCTGGGCATTTGGCATCCATGAATGCTGATTAGGGAATTCTGGGAGTTAAAGTGACCAAAGCGGAGAAATCCGACTGCTCTACAGACCGTTTGCTGCAGATAAACGACATATCTTTTCTGCAAAACCTAATTTCCCTGGGCGAGCTTCCCCAATACTTTTGAGGGGATTCCCACAGCGCCACATCTCTGGATTGTATCTACCAGCCTCTTCCTTCTTTCCCAGGCCGGAAATTTCTGTTTATTGTTGCCCTGACTAAACCCCGTCTCTCGGCCCAAGGAGTCAGTTTCCAGGCCTTTTGGTTTCCTTTGAGAAAACTGAAGCTGAGGCTTCCAAATATTTGATGAAGGCAAGGGAATATTTCTTTTTTTCTGCACAGCTGTTAGAATCCTTATGGGGCTCCAAAGGGGCCTTGCAGAGATAAAGCACCAAGCTGAAGAAAGTTACCTTGGTGTGGAATTTTTTTTTCCAGACGTCTACGCCCGTAGTGGCCCTTTTATTCCTAGTGGAGGTGTTATGGCTTCCAATTTTGGAATCTGACTGGTACCTCCTCAATATAAATCATTGCTTGGAGGAGAAGAGATGTACTGATTGAGGAGAATATCTGTAGCTCTGGGCTGAACTGTGGGGTCCTTGGTGGTCTCTGAGCTTTGATGGTTTTCTTGCAGACGTTTCCTGACCCAACTAGGGAGCATCATCAGGGCTAGGAGGGGAAAGGTCAGCAGGAGGAGGAGGAGGAGCAGGAGGACGGCTAGTGGGTTCCTTGGTGCTCTCCGAGCTTGGTGGTTTTCTTGCAGATATCTTATGACCCAACTAGGGAACATCGTCAGTGCAAACCCATTCCCTTCTCCCTGATGATATCACCTAGTTTGGTCATGAGATGTCTGCAAGGAGACCAAAAGATGCATAAGGCTACATTTAATCTACCCGTTCCCTCCAAAATCAAATACTCCCTTACAAGGGAAGTGTATTTTGGGGCTGCCTCTTTTCTCCCATAAATAATCTAATCTAGTCGGTCTAGATCACTGTAAAATGGGTTCTGGAGCAGTTTTAGCTTTGAGATTCCCCTTCGAAAAATGGCCCCAACCGCAGGTTCCAAAGGATTTTTTTTCTTAAATGCAACCCCCCCCCCCTTTGGATGGAAGACGCTGGAACGCTTTCTTGGCAGAGGCCGCAGCCGTCCGCAGCACCAGCGCTCACCGTAACGGCCATCCCAGCGTCTCAGTGTGACAGAAAACGATTCCGAATTAAGACACGAGACTCTCTGGGACAAACTCCAAGCTGAACCGGTGACCTGACAACGGATCCAATGGCTCAGCGGGGAACCTGGCCAAGCTGTAGAGGGAAACAACTGCAGATTGGGTGCCTTTTCTGGGCCAGGCCCAGCCAGAGGGTCTTGAATTCCTATTTTGTTTGGATCCCGCCTTTTATTGACGCAATCCAAGAAGGGTCCGGCAGCTCCCGAGCAAAATCCCCTCCTCCACGCCAAATCTGGCTCCATGGCTGAGGAACAACGGTAGTCCTCGACTTACGACCCCAAATTGGTGTTGCTAAGAGACACAAAATCCAGTTTTGCCCCATTTGATGACCTTTCTTGCCACGGTTGTTAAGTGAATCATTGTAGTTGTTAAGTTAGTAACAGGGGTTGTTAAGTAAGCCTGGCTTCCCCGTTGGCTTGGCTTGTTAGAAGGTTGCAAAAGGGGATCCCGTGACCCTGTGACATTGAAATCGTCATAAATGTGAGTCAGTTGCCAAGCATCTGAATTCTGATCACGTGACCACAGGGATGATGCAATGGTCATAAGTGTGAAACACAGCCATAAGTCACTTTTTTCAGTGCCATTGGAGCTTCAAACAGTCACTAAATGAACTGTTGTTAAGTTGAGGATCACATATATAATAGTTATTACAGATGATTGCTTTAGTCCGGCAAGATTCTGTCTATAGGCATGCAACCAACAAAGGAGTTATCCAGAAGGAACTCCTCTATCATTCTTGCACAACCAGCAAAGATAACAGATAATCAGAGTTGGAAGGGACCTTGCAGATCATCTAGTCCAACCCCACCCCACCCTGCCTAAGCAGGAGACCCTACACCATTCTTGACCGATGGAAGCCCAGTCTCTCCTTGAAAGCTTCCAGGGATGAAGCTCCCACAACTTCTGTTCCATGGGTTGATGGTTCTCCCTGTCAGAAAGTTTCTCCTTATTTCCAGGTTGGATCTCTCCTGGGTCAGTTTCCACAATGGGTAACAACGGTAGAGAGACGGTCTGGGTATAAGGTATGCCAGCTACAAATGGACAGAGGATCCGAGTTTAAATAACAGGTAACAAAGGCAATGGGAATGCCCGATTCCCTTAACAACTGTGGCAGGCAAGGTTGCAAAATGGGACAAAGTTCACTTAACAACGGTCTCATTTAGCAAAGGACATTTGGGGCTCCAGGGTGGTCGTAAGTTGAGGATCACCTCTACTTCCAAACCAGCCCCTTTCTGAATCTGGAAATGCCAAGTTGCCAAAGGGCCCGGCTGGCTGAGATGCCAGGGCTGTGGTTATCCCCCCCCCACCTCTGCCAAGCGCTCCAGGTTGGGTGGGGGGCTTCCAAAGCTGCGTCCCCAGAGGGCCCTCCCTGCCATTCACCCACAAATAACACCAGGAGGCCTCCGTGTGACAGTTGTCTCTTTTCCAAAGGATTTGGAACCAGTAAAAAGGGAAGCGACACAAGGGAGAATTCCCCCCCCCCCCCCCCGGGCAACCTTCCCGCTTCCCAAGAGGGTTTCATTGGCTTAACCCTCGCCCAGCCTTCCTCCGTCCACCAGTTTGGTCCCTTCCAGGCCTGCTGGTTCTCCCTCCCAAGGCGCCGAGACCCACGGAGGCTCGATCTGACGAGGAGGAAGGAGGCAAGATCTCAGGAGCTTCGGCTGCCTGCTCAGTGCCCAGAAAACAATCTCTTGGCTGGCAACTGCCTGCCCCCCGCGCCCTCCTCTTGGGTGGCCTGGGCAGGGCCGGTCCCAGCCAGCACGATCAGGACATGGGGCTCTGCTGGCACGCCCAGCCTCACGGTTTCAAGTGTCTGGTTTTGGGGACGCCTCGGCCCCCCCGCCGTTGACCCTTCGCTGCTCCAGCGTGGCCGAGAGGGGATGCATCAGGCTGACCTGAGCGTTACTGAATGAGGAGATCCGACCGCTGCCCCCGATCTGGATGTTGACGGTGGTGGAGTAGCTGGCCTTCGGAGGTCCCTTCTCAGGGAACCGAGCCGTGTCCGGGCTGAGGGGGGCTCCCCGTTTGGGGCAGTGCTCCCCCATCTCCAGCTGCAGTCTTGGGGAGTCACCTGGCCACCCCTCTTGCTTGACGTATTTCAAGCACAGGTTCGGCACGTTGGGCCACCGGATGCTGCCCAGTTCGTGGGAGGGAGGCCCACCGCTTCCAGATGAGGCCTCGGGGCCCGAGGATTCCTGGTGCCCCCCGTTGGGGGCTGGCTCTCCGGAGGGCAGGAGGGTCCTTTGGGCTTTCGCGCAGGCCGTGGGGCAGGAGAGGCCTGGCGCCCAGGGCTCCGGGTGGGCCACGGGGTTGGGGGGCTGCCTCTGGGGGTGGGCCCCCAGAGGCCTGAAAGTGCAGGAGGGGTGGGGCCCTCCCAGAGGGGGCGAGCACATCCTGGGCCTCACGGGGGACTGCACACGAGAATTGGGGGCCGAGGCCGAGGAGAAGGGGGGGCAGCGCTCAAGACCCGGGGGGCCCAACAAAGGGGGCCTGCATGGGAAGGGGGAGAGGGGCCCAGGGACGATGCACTGAGAGGAGGAGGAGGAGGAGGGGACGGCCACCGCCTCTGGCCTTCCCAGGTTCCGATGGCGCTTGGGTGCCGCCTTGGGGAGGGAAGCCAGGGGGTCGGCTGGCAGCCAGGGGCCCCGGGGGTCCTCGGGGGCAGGGACGCCATTCCTCTTGGCCAGACTTTGGGAGATGCAGGAGGCGGCAATGTACCTGGAGATGGCAGCTGCGCTGGAGGAGAGGCACCGGCGGACGGGGGACGAGGGGAGGCATTGGGGCACCCTTGGGCATTGCACCGCCAGGCACACGGGGGACTCCACCCTGGGCGGGAATTCAGGAGGGGCAGCAGGAGGGGGTTCCTGGGCTGGGCAGGGCGGCCCCTCCGTGGAAGAGTCGAGCGGCAGGGGCTGGGTGGCTTCAGGAACGGCAGACGGGGTTGGGGGTCGCTGGCGGAGCCCCCCAGGCGGCGTCCCAGAGGCTTCCTGGCTGGGCCCTGCTGCCTCTCGGTCTGGTCCCTTCCTCTCCGGCAAAGCAAAGGGAGAAGGGCTTCTCCTCCCAGTGCTCGGTGGGGAGTGGCCCTTTCCTGGTGCTGGGGCCCCAGGCCCCTCCGGCAGGCAGAAAAGGGGGCAGCCGGGGGTCCTGGCCTTGGGGGGCTCCCAAGAGACGGACACATTGTCCGAATGGTGGTCCCTGAGACACTGCTGCAGTTGGAGGGCAGGGCTGGCCTGCTCTGCACCCACAGAAATCTTGGGGTGCACCCTGGGCTCCGAAGGCCAACTGCCCCCCTCCCCATGCCAGCCCGGCTCACGGGGGTGTGGCTTTCCTTGGCTGTTCTTCTCTCCATGCTCCATCCGGGGTGACGCTTGGGGAGATGCAGGGGGGCCCTTCTGTGGGCCCTCCGCCCCTCCTCCTCCTCCCCCCTTGGTGGGGGCCGTGAGCGTCTCCGTTCCTGCCATGGGGACCCTCGGAAGGAGCCGCGGTTCGTGCCAGTCGTGGTGCAGCGAGGCCAGGATCTCCGGAGACAGAAGCCAGCAGGGTCTGTCACTGTGCAGCACCACGGCTGTTTCACGCGTGGCGGCCACCAAAGGCGTGGTTTCCTGGATGCCGACCACATGCGGGAGGGACTCGTGGATCAGCACATGGCCATAGATTTGGGGCTCACCTGTGGGGAGAGAGAGGCAGGAGGCAAAATGAACCACTGGCTTCCTGGAGAGGAGAGTGACAACGCCAGGGGACTGGGCCTGATTTAAGCACGGGGTCCTTGACTTATGCCCGGAAGGGGCCTCAGCATTTCGGTTAGGTTGAGATATCCACGTGACTGGTATACAGGTTTTTTTTTTTTTTTTTTGCAGTGGCCATTAACCAAAGCTAGTCATTAAGCAAACCAGTGTATCCCTACGGGTATTTCTTTGAGGGGGATGGATGGCTTAGAAATACAGAATATAAAGAAAGGAGGGAGGGAAGGAAAGAAAGAGATGGGAATGGGAGAAAGGGAGGATTGGTGGGTGGGAGAGAGGGATAAAAGAAGAAAAGAAAGGAAAAAGAGAGAGAGAAAGGAAAGGAAAGGAAAGGAAAGGAAAGGAAAGGAAAGGAAGGAAGGAAGGAAGGAAGGAAGGAAGGAAGGAAGGAAGGAAGGAAGGAAGGAAGGAAGGAAGGAAGGAAGGAAGGAAGGAAGGAAGGAAGGAAGGAAAGGCTATCTGATGCCCAGGTGAGCATGAGATGAGCAGGGGGCATCATGTGTAGCTTTGGTGCCAGTTTGCCCAGATCAGGCCCGCTGGGCACCAGGGGAAGGAGGGAGGGGGGACAAGGCCAAACACCCACCAAGGGCTGGTAGGGAGGGCTGACTCACACTGGGGCAGGCTTCCTCCTGGCCGGCTCTCCTGCAGGGCTCTCGGACCCCTGCTCAGGGCCTTCTGGTGGGGGCCCCCCCGGGGCCGCCCGCTGGGCCTCTCCAAGGTCCACTTCTGGGATTTCAGCCGGTTGATCTTCTCGCTGTACATCCTGGCCAGGGCCTGGACCTTGCTGATGATGCGCTCGGAGGTCTCCAGGAGGCAGGGCTCCCCGCCGCTCTGGTAGAGGCCCAGGGCCGGCAGGAAGTCTGCTGAGGCGGGCAGTCCCTCCTTCGCCCACCCGTCCCTCGGCTGCCCCTTGCCGGCACCCCGGAGAGGCTCCTCCAAATCCGAATCTTCCACGATGCAGAGGGGCTCCACGTAGGCCAGCCGATCGGGGGAGCAGATGACTCTGCGCCTGACCCCCGCAGCCCCATTCTTGGGGCCGTCCTTGGCGCTCCGCTCCTTCTCCTGCCAAACCCGCCGGATCTCTGCCCAGGATCGGAACCCAGGCTCCTCCGACCCGTCGCTCGACTCCCGCTGCTTTCCTCCTCTTCCCGAAGCTTCAGGGCCAGCCTCGGAGGGGGCCCCCTCCTCTGCCCCCTGCCCCTGGGGACCCACATCCGATTGGTGCCGCTCGATTGTGGTGAGCGCCCGGCTTCGTCCGGAATGCGTTTTGGGGACGGACAGAGGTTGGCTGTTGCAGGACTGACTCCGGCTGCGGCTTAGCTGGCCAGACCTAGGGCGGAGCCTCCTCAGCTGGGCTCCTCCCTCTTCCCCTCCTGGAGCCTCCGGCTGCTTCCAGATGCTGTTGAACCGCAGGACGGATTCTCGCACCACCCCGGCGGGAACTGGAGGGGGGCCGCCCTCTTCCTTGGAGACCTGTGGCCCCTTCTTGCCTCCTTCCATGCTCTGGATCTTCTCCAGCAGGACCCAGTCGTCCCCAGGGGGCTTGGGGTCCACCTCTGTGCTTTGCTCCTGGCCGCCCGTGGAGGTTATGGGGCAGGAGTGAGGCCTGGCCGAAGAGCCAGGGGCCTGGCTTTCCTCCTGGGAGGCCTCCTGCCGCATGGAGGCCGAACTGCTGGCCTCCTCCGAGGGGAGATCTTCCAGGACGTGTAGCGGGGAGGGACCGGCAGATTCCTGCGGCCGGTGGAGGTCTTCTTCTTCGGAAGAGTCACTGCCAAAGGGGTGGGGGAGCTTTGGCAGCAGCTGCCCTTGGAGGGGGCTCCCTTGGGGAGGGAGGGAGGGGGCCTCCTCCTGGAAGACCCCGTTCTCCTCCTCTTCCTCCATTTTGTCCTCCCGATCTTCTCCACCATCCTTGGACGAGGGGGGTTCCTGGAAGTGGGGCAGAAGACAAGCCCAGGCTTAGTTCCGTTTAGTTTACTTTTAATGTCCTTGCATCTCGTACAACGAACTCAAACACCACCTTCAGGGCACATCATGACCATGAAAATAAACACCAATACACACCCTTCACATTCTATGCAATTAAATCGAAAACTCCCAACACTGCACCAACACTGCACTCCACAGCAGAATTCAATAGAGTTACTGCCCTGGGAGAGAAGCTGCTTTTTAAGCCTGTTTGTCCTTGTTTTTATTTTTTATCCTGTACCGTCTGCCAGATGGTAATACTTTAAAAAAAAGGGATCCCAGGATGAGATGGATCTTTGAGGATGGTTTGAACTTTCTGAAGGCAGCAGGAGCTCTAAAGCTCTTCCAAAGAGGGGAGAGGGCAACCCAGGATCCTCTGAGGGGCAATGACCTTCACCCTCTGGAGTGCCGTCCTATCTGCCCCTGTGCAATGGGCAAACCAGACACAAGTTGCAGTAAATTAAGATACTCAAGAGTTAAGTTAAGACTTAACCCTGACCTCTGTTCTTTCTCCACGGTGTCTTCAGAAAAGCTTCTGCTTCTCTGAGTTGTCCTCCCCATGTCAACTCGTAAATCATTCCTATCCCGGCTTCCAAGTTGTCATAAGAAGGACGTGCAGGGGACTCGAAAACCTTTCATTGGAGGGTGTGATTGATGACCCCACCCAGGGGGATGCGGGTGGGTGGGAAACAGAGTCATAGGTGATAGTAAATTACGTGTCTCAGAGTTGGCTTAATACAGCGGACATGTTGCTCCTAATCAAACTTTTGAATTCTTTTGAAGCTTGGCTGGAGGCTCGTGATTTAAACAGAGCAATAGGAACCCTGACATCCTGGGGGCTTCGACTCCCAAACCTCCCTGGGACACGCAGCTGGAGAAACATCCATCCGAGATACTGTCTTGAGCAGGGGTCTCCAACCTCGGCCACTTGAAGCCCGGAGGATTTCAACTCCCAGAATTCCCCAACCAGCAGAGTGAGTGGTGGAAGGAGGGCAAGCAGAGCTGGCTGGAGAATTCTGGGAGTTGAAGTCCATCCATCTTCAAGTGGCCCAAGTTAAGAAACCCTGACATGTGAGGGTTACCCTCTCTTTCACGGCTTATCAGGAACAGGCTTCAAGTACAAATTTAATAAATAATAATTATTTAATTATTAATAATAAATAATTAATAGCACTTAGCACTAGCACTTAGACTTATATACTGCTTCATAGTGCTTTCACAGCCCTCTCTAAGCGGTTTACAGAGTCAGCCTCTGGCCCCCAACCATCTGGCTCCTCATTTAATCCACCTCGGAAGGACGGGAGGCTGAGTCAACCTTGAGCCAGTGAGAATCGAACTGCTGGCAGTCGGCAGAGTTAGCCTGTAATACTGAATTCTAACCGGAAGGAAGGAAGGAAGGAAGGAAGGAAGGAAGGAAGGAAGGAAGGAAGGAAGGAAGGAAGGAAGGAAGGAAGGAAGGAAGGAAGGAGTTTACAGAGTCAGCCTCTTGCCCCAACAGTCTGGGTCCTCATTTTACCCTCCTCGGAAGGACAGGAGGCTGAGTCAACCTTGAGCCAGTCAGGATCGAACTGCCGAATTGCCAGCCACCAGCAGAATTAGACGGCAATACCACTGCGCTGCAATTATTCTTAATGAAAATAATAATAATCACCCCTCCGAGCGATTACCTGCAGAGCCGAGCCGGGGGCTTCCGAGCTACTTTCTCTCCAAAACCTCCCTTCCTTCCCGGTTTCCTTGTTCAGGCCCCGCTGGCTAAGCAGCTCCAGGATCTCCTCGGTGATGGAGAGGTTCGTGGTGAGCGGGTCTTGTGCCAGGGAGAATTCAGCCTCTTCCGGGTCCGAGGGTTCGGCTTCCTCCTCTGGTTTGGCCGAGGCCAGCGCGCACGAGCTACTGGAGGAGAGGAGGGGCTCGCTGGCCGGGAAGAGGTCTCCCTCACTGTCCGCGTGCTACAAAGGAGGAGGGTGCAGGAGAAGGAATGGCAGAGACAAGAGGCGGAGAGAAAAGAAGCATCAGCCTCAAATCCTTACGTAGTCACAAAGAAAGAGACACAGTTGTAGTTACACACCATAACACGGATCAAGTTTTATGGTGCAATTCCCTTGCCTCACTCCGTGAATTTTACAATAGTCTATCCTTTTTCTTTTGTCTTCTTCCCAGGTCTAAGCCACTGAACTTAAGAACTTAAGCAAGATAATAACAATGGTCTCCACTTTTTGCTAGAAGTTCAAGGGTTCCTCTTTGGAATTAAAATGTTTTACTGTATTATAAACACCCATTTTTAAATGAAACCATTTGTTATCTACTTTGCTTTCTATTCCCTGATGTAAACCCATTTCTGGAAGGCTCGTTTCTCGGGACAAAACGGAGAAAAGGAAAAATATAATTGAATGAACGAATAAATAAATGTAAAATAAATCAAATCAAATATCTTCTTATGAGAAATAATCCCGTCACCCCCTCCAACCACAGGTCGCACCTGGGGGAACTCACCTTTAACCTGGCTCCATCTGAAAAGGTCCCAGCAGGTAAAAGACCAGATCCACGGAGAAAAGAAAAGAAAAGAAAAGAAAAGAAAAGAAAAGAAAAGAAAAGAAAAGAAAAGAAAAGAAAAGAAAAAAGAAAAGAAAAGAACTCTCATTAGAGGCATTTCGTTTTTCGTGGGAAATTCAATATTGGGCGAAGGAAACGATTGCATCAACCTGTTGGAGCGATGCCACGTTGGCAAATGCTTTTATGGGTTGTGGCCCAATTCCACGGAGTATTTCACTTAGATAGCCGGGGTTTATAATTCTCTGAAAAGTCGTGGCACTCCAGAGTTACAGACTGAGCCCTCACAGATCCATTCCCAGCCTCAAAGCCATTTTTTTTTTTTTAAATGAATGCGTCATAAAACGAGACCTGGGAAGGTCAGTGGGTGAGGTCCTCAACCTTTCTGTGGAAGGAGAAGCTCCTGCTGTGGTTCATCGGCAGCCGGTGCAGACGGCAGTGGAATTGGACCGTGGGGAAGAACGGGGACCAGTCCGGGAGTCTGGAGAGGATTCGGACGAGGGCCCTGCATCCGATGCAGAGGTGGGGCCAGGACCATCTGGATGCGTGTGTGCAGAGCTACTGGAAGGCAGGAGCAGCTGAACCCAAAAGGGGTGACTTGGGCCTTACTCCCAGGGATCCTTACTCCTAAGGGCCTTACTCCTAAGGGATCCTTACTCCTAAGGGATAAAGGAGGCGAAAAGGAAGGAAAACCTTTGCAGGAAGCAAAGTCGTTCACTCTGTTCGGATTAAGCCTTGAAGCTCTGTGTGGACTTGGTACTTTTTACAGTCAATTTTGCACTTTAGTTGTTGGTAGCAGTTAAGAGGAGAGAAAGGTGGGTGCTCATCTCGAGGGACTGCTTGGGACTCATTATGGGCTGGGAATGCAAATAATTCCCAGCACTGAAATAAAACAGTTGTTTCAACTGAGCGTGTGCTTTAATTACGGCCTTGGAAGCCTTGGTCAGAACAGCTCCCAGGATGTTTCTGTTTGCCCCTCCTAGCCAAGACTTGGCAGAGATCAGTAGTCCTCAACTTATGACCATTTCTTTCAAAGATTGGAGGGAGAAAAGACATGTATGGCTGGTCCTTGCGCTTACAATCATCGTAAGCAATCTGTGGTCACATGTTCAAAATTTGGGCCTATGTGTGTTTATGAGAGACGCAGCGTCATCATTTGGGACCTTCCTGGGAGATTCTTGCAAGCCTTGCTTAATGGCTATGTGATTTACTTAAGGACCGCAGCAAGAAATGGATGTGGCTCACTTGAACAACTGCATCGCATAGCAACAGAAATTCCTCTTGCGGTCATGCTCGTAAAGCAAGGACTCTCTACATTGTACAAAACCTTTGGCAAATGGTCCTCGGCTTAGGACCACCATTGAGCCCAAACATTTATGTCGTTAAGTGAAACATTTGCTGGTTTTGTCCTATTTTATGACCTGTCTTGCCCCTGTTGTTAAGCGAATCAAGGGGCTTGTTAAGTGAATCTGACTTGCCCCTTGACCCTGCTCGTCTGGAGGTCCAAAAGGGGATCACGTGACCTTGGGACAGAGCAACAGTCATAAGTATGAATCGGTCGCCAAGCATTCGAATTTTGAGTGCCAAGAACGTTCACCCCAAACCAACCCCCAGAATTAAGGAGGAAAAAGCTCTTACTTGCTGGATGAAATAGGACCTGAGATTCCTTGGCTGGCTCTATAAGGAGGAAACAGGGTTAAGAGTTAACTCACCTCTAAGTCTGCCTGAAGAAGGGTTAGCATTCATTGTATAAAAGAATAAATTGCTAACTCTTTCAGAATTGTTAAGGCAGCATTGGCTCGGTAAGGGAAAATGGGTAGCATTATAACAAAGGTCCTCCACATACGACCATCGTTGGGACCACAATCTCCATTGCCAAGTTAGGAGGTTGTTAAGTGAGTTGCACTCAGGTTTACAGACATTTTCACCAAAGTTCTCAAGTGAATTGTGGCCGTTGACCGAATCTGGCTTCTCCATTGACTTGGCTTGTGGGAAGCGGGTGGAGAAGGTACCAAGTGGCGATCACATGACTCACTGCAATGGACATAAGGGCGAGGACCGTCATAAGTGACTCTTTTGGAGTGACACTAAACTTGGAACGGTTGCTAGAGAAATGGTTGTAAGTTGAGGATCACCTGCATAGTATCTAAGGGAGAATTTCTCGACAAGCTTGGCAGATTTAAGATGGGTGGACTACAACTCCCAGAATTCCCCATTCAGTGTGTTTTAAGATGGGTGAACTACAACTACAACAGAATTCCACAGCCAGCATCCTTTAACAGGGGTGGACTTCAACTCCCAGAATTCCCCAGCCAGCTATGCTGGCTGGGGAATTCTGGGAGTTGAAGTCCACCCATCTTCAAGCTGCCACGGTTGAGAACCACCACCCAAAAAGAGGTTCCAGAAACACCACATTGGTGCTTCTCCAGCGACGCTATCCGGATCAGGCAGACGCTATCTGGATCAGCTTCCTCTCAGAGGCTCCCTCGGAAGCTTTAAGCCACTGACCATCGGCCCTGAACTCTGTTCCAAGTGACCATTCCAGTTGCAAAAAAAGGGACTTTGGAATAGTGAGGATGAGCGGGTCTCATGGTCTGCTGGCGCCCCCTGGTGTGCTGCTTGCAGGACACGCACCGTGCTTTGCGAACAGCTTGTCCGCCTGAGGACGCTTGGAGTCCCGCCCACCTCCTGTAGCCACGCCCCTTTCTCCAGGTAGCTCACCTGACTGCCTGCGGCCCCGGCGATAAGAGCCGCTTTTCTCCAGCTGTAAAATGGGACAGCTCCGCTGGATTCTCTCGGGACTGTACATGGACTCTGGAGGCTCTGAAAGAGGAAGTTCTGAGTTTGAATCCTAAGTCACCCAGCGCCACTTTTAAGCCCGCCTGCTGAATACGACCTTTCGGGAATTCTGGGTTTTAGGGTTTTGGAATGCAAATGTTTCCTCTGGTTTACAGGGATTCCTCACTTTGCAACTGTAATAGAGCCTGCCCATCATGGTCGTAAATTGAGACGGTCGTGAATCAGGTTCCCCCGCAGGGCTGACCCAATTTTTTGGACCGTTCTTGCAATGGTCGCAAAAAAAATGCCACCGTCGTTAAGCGAACCAACGGTTCCTTATGGCTTGTTCGAACTGAGGAGCTCTTGTCTAGGTCAAATGGAGGTAAGTATCAGGACTACATCTCCCATCATTCGTAGCCAACAAGGCTCAAGATAATTCTGGGAATTGTAGTCCAGGGTCTTTCTGGGGCTTTTTGGCTCATCACCTTAAAAATGAGAAGCTGAAGAACATCAAAGTTCCTACAAGCTCCACTGTTAGACCAAGGCTCCTATAGGTAGTCCTCAACTTACAACAGTTCATTTAGTGACCATTTCAAGTTACACTGAAAAAAAGGGACTTGTGACCATTATTCACACTTACAACCGTTGCAGCATTCCCACGGCCACAACTGAGCCCAAAATGTAAGACATTTGTTAAGTACATTTTGCCCCATTTTACGACCTCCCTTGCCACAGTTGTTAAGTGAATCCCTGCAGTCAATACATTAGTGGCCTAAGTTGTTAAGTGAATCTGGATCCCCCCGTCGACTTTGCTGGTCAGCAGGTTGCAAATGGGGATCACGTGACCCCAAGGGGACTCTGCGGCCGTCATAAATATGAATCAATTGCCAAATGCCTGAATGTTGGATCTCGTGATCATGGAGATGCTGCAAATGTTGTAACTTTGAAAACTGGTCATAATAAGTCAGAGGTCCCCAAACTTGGCCACTTTTAAGACTTGTGGACTTCAATTCCCAGAATTCCCCAGCCAGCTGGGCCTGCTTTTTTCTCTCTCTCAATCTCCTAAAGTGGAGAGAGATTGCAGAGGAAGGGATTACAAGAGAGTAAGCTCTGCTGGCTGGGGGATTCTGGGAGCTGAAGTCCATACATCTTAAAGTGGCCAAGTTTGGGGACCCCTGTAATGAATCATTGTTTTCAGGGCCCTTGTAAACATGAACGGCCACTAAACGAATGGTTGTAAGCTGAGAACTACCTGTATCTGTTTCCCAGGGTGCCTCCCAGGAATCCTCTACCCATCAGGTAGGTCAGTGAATTCTTGACCGTCCCAGAAGGAAGCCCCTGCAGAGATGCCAGTATGACCGCTGGTCCCGTCTCACCTGATTGCCGCCGGCCACGAATGCTGGCCTTGGACTCGTCCAGTGGAGGAGAAGGCAGGGGCTTCTTGGGGGTCTCGGGGCTGAAAACCACGTCTGGGGACCCTGTCCAGAGGAGAAAGAACCTTGTCACTCGGAAAGTAAACGGCCGAGAAAATGGGAGACAAGCTAGGAAGTGATTCATTAAGAGATGATAGTTGAAAAGGGAAAAGATAAGGATTCCACATGAATGTGTGTGTATTGTTATCTAAGATGCATAATTGTTATTTGTAATTAGCATGAAATTAATATTTTATTATAGGATTATTATTAAAGATATACAATTGCTAACTGTAATAAACATGAAAATTAATATTGTAATTGTAGTAAGCATGAAATTAATATTTTATTATAGGATTATTATTAAAGACATACAATTGCTGAGTGTAATAAAAACAAAAAATAATATTGAATTGTCGGAAAAGAAATGACCTGTGGAATCCGATAGACATAAAAATAATATAGTGAAATATCGTATTAGATAAAAATGACCATTATTATTACTAGAAATGTATAATTTGCTAAACGTAAATAGGATGAATATTGTTTTGTTTGTATTATAATGAGACTAGAACAGGACTTTGTTTTAAATGTAATAGTGGCACAACCAAGAACCAAAAAGGGAATAAACAATGAAAAACACAAATTAATATGAATTTATGAATGGTTATTAGAATTATATAATTTTTAAACACTGCAAATATGACCATTAGTATAATATTTATAATAAAAGAAGATGTTAAGAATATAGAGATAGACACAGGAATAGCATATGGGAATATATGAACAATTAAGATTGGTAATTTGTATTCATATCAAATGATATAAGAAAGTTAACATTATCCATATGAAATCATTGTCATGTTTGTTTTAAGATGTAAAATACCTTGGAACCACACTGTTCACACAATGATATGCTTGTAGAAATAAATTTTTTTTTAAAAAAAGGATTCAAAAGGAAAGAAAAAAGGAAAGCAAATGGCCAGAGATTCCGCCTCTTCCCTGCCCCCATGCAAGAATGGACGGCTGCAGAGACATCCAGGAAATGGGCCGGGGGGGAGGGGTTGAGGACACCTACCACCCCCCCCACCCCCCCACCCCCGTCCCCGTCCCCAAATTCTTACCTTGAAAGCTGTTCTCCAAGAGGACTTGCTTGGCCTGGAAAGAGAAACAAAGAGCAAAAGAGTTCTGGGAGTTGAAGTCCACCCATCTTAAAAGTGGCCAGGTTTGAAAAACACGGGTAGTTCTCCACTTATGAACATCTGTTTTACGACGGTTCTGAATTACAACAGCCTCCAAGTGGGTGGTTTACAGCCTGGGAGGTACTTCCAGCCACCATAAAAATCTCATGCACCCCCACCACGTGTAATACATTTTGGCTTCTGCTTAATGACCGTGCCGTACCCCTAATACAGGGGGGTCCCAACCTTTTCTATACCCTGCCCTCCCCTCCAGAACGCTTCCAATATATTCTTGCACCTCCCACAAAAATAAATAATTATAGGGATATCATTATGCGTATTTTGAAACTTCCAAAGACATTTTCCCACCCCCTGGAATATCGTCCCACACCCACCCACCCGGGTTGGGACCCCCCCCCAGCCCTAATGACTGCAATGATCTGCTTAACGACCGCCATGAAAAGTGCTGAAAAAAACAGGCCTGATCCTGTGGGCACCTTGAGCTTACAACCAGGTTTCCCACCCCCAATAATGGTCGTAAGTCGAGGACCAGCCATACAGGGACACACACACACACCCCACCTTCATCAAGAGCCCAAGGTGAGAAAAAAACCGAGCTGGCTACCTGCTCCCCCAAGCCCCCTCCCCGCTTACCTTCTGGGGAATGGACGCCGGGTGATTTTCCACTATCAAACGTTTCAGGTAATGAATCCACAGTCGCTTCTCTTCCTGGTTCCTCACCTGGAACAGCAGAGAAAGGAAGGTGCTGGGCGGCCGTTTCTACAGCCTGGGAATCCAGAAAAATCTACAGGTACAGATGTGGGACTCAGCTAGTTTGGACCGGTTCTCGAGAACCAGGAACAGACATTTGGAGTCGTTCAGAGAACCGGCCGACCCCGTCTCTTCTCTGCCTCCCATTGAGTCCCAGCAGATCGGCTGGGTCTCCTTGGGTTGCCCTGCCCAGGAGAAGGGAGCTGTGGAAAGCAGGTTGGTGGGGGGGGGAGGGAAGGGGGATTTTGCAGGATCCTTCCCCTGCCACGCCTACCGAGCCACACCCACAGAACCGGTATTAACAAGGTTTGAATCCCATCGGCTGCTGAGCGTCTTACCTGGAGGGTGTGTTGCTGTTTGGGGATGGAAAGGTCCGAGATTTTGAAGCTCAGGGGGTCCTTGGTGTTCTCCTGGAGCGCCAGGTTGCAGCACTGCAAAGGGGGGGGGACGTCAGTGAAAAGGATGCCCCCCCAAATCTAACAGGGTCTCAGGGACTTTAAGCTAGGAGTACAACTCCCAGAACCCCCCAGGCAGCATGCAACTTTAAGCTTGGGTGGACTACAACTCCCAGAACCCCCCAGGCAGCATGCAACTTTAAGCTTGGGTGGACTACAACTCCCAGAACCCCCCAGGCAGCATGCAACTTTAAGCTTGGGTGGACTACAACTCCCAGAACCCCCCAGGCAGCATGAAACTTTAAGCTTGGGTGGACTACAACTCCCAGAACCCCCTGGGCAGCATGCAACTTTAAGTGTTGGTGGACTACAACTCCCAGAACCCCCCAGGCAGCATGCAACTTTAAGCTTGGGTGGA